>CAUYON010087643.1:0-13778 GCA_963573935.1 Arctocebus calabarensis
AAAAATAGACTCACAAAAATGTAACTGAGGCTCAGTGCCTGTGGCTCAATGGGCTAAGGCACCAGCCACGTACGCCTAAGCTGGTGGGTTTGAATCCAGCCTGGGCCCTCCAAACAACAATGATGGCTGCAACCAAAAAATAGCCAGGCGTTGTGGTGGGTGCCAGTAGTCCCAGCTACTTGGGAGGCAGAGGCAGGAGAATCACTTGAGCCCAGGAGTTGGAGGTTATTGTGAGCTATGATGCCATGGCACTCTAACCAGGGCGACAGCTTGAGGCTCTGTCTCAAAAACAAAAAACAAAAAAACAGGGTCCTCTGGAGAGAGATTCTGGGTTTTAGGGACAGGAAGGCAACTTTCCTTTTTATATTTTTTGCTTTATCTGGTTATGTACATTGTTTTAAACTGCCAGCCAGGAGGCAGGTGGATTGCTTGAGCTTAGGCCTTCAAGACCAGCCTGAGCAAGAGGGAGACCCTATTTCTACTAAAAATAGAAAAACTAGCCAATAGCCAGGCATTGTGGCGGGGTGCCTGTAGTCCCAGCTACTCAGGAGGCTGAGGAAAGAGAATCGCTTCTTAAGCCCAAGAGTTTGAGGTTGCTGTGAGCTGTGATGCCACCGCCTTCTACTGAGGGTGATATAATTAAGACTCTCTCAAAAAAAAAAACAAAAAAGGAAAAACTAGCAGAGCATTGTGGTGGGCACCTATATTCCCAGCTGCTTGATAGGCTGAGGCAAGAGAATCTCTTGAGCCCAGGGGTTTGAGATTGCTGTGAGCTATGATGCCCCAGAAAAGCTATGATACTCTAACAACAACAACAATAAAATAGCCAGGCATTGTGACAGGTGTCCCAGCTACATGGGAGGCTGAGGCAAGACAATCACTTAAGCTCAAGAGTTTGAGTTGCCACAGCACTTTACTGAGGGTGACATAGTGAGACTCTGTCTCAAAAAAAGTAATAGGCTCAGCGCCTGTGGCTCAACGGGCTAAGGCACCAGCCACATACACCTGAGCTGGCGGGTTCGAATCCAGCCCTGGGCCCGCCAAACAACAATGGTGGCTGTAACCAAAAAAAAAAAAGGCCAAGCATTGTGGGGGGCACCTGTAGTCCCAGCTACTTGGGAGGCGGAGGCAGGAGACTCGCTTGAGCCCAGAAATTGGAGGTTGCTGTGAGCTGTGATGCCACAGCACTCTGTCCAGGGTGGCAGCTTGAGGCTCTTTCTCAAAGAGAAAAAAAAGAAAAAAGTAATAAATAAATAAATAAATAAATAGGCCCAGCGCCTGTAGCTCAAGCGGCGCCAATCACATACACCAGAGCTGGCAGGTTCAAATCCAGGCTAGCCAGACAATGACAACTACAGTCAAAAAATAGTCAGGTGTGGGCTCGGCGCCTGTGGCTCGACGGGCTAAGGCGCCAGCCACGTACACCTGAGCTGGCGGGTTTGAATCCAGGCCCCGGGCCCGCCAAACAACAATGACGGCTGCAACCAAAAAAAAATGGCCGGGCGTTGTGGCGGGCACCTGTAGTCCCAGCTACTTGGGAGGCGGAGGCTAGAGACTCGCTTGAGCCCAGGAATTGGAGGTTGCTGTGAGCTGTGATGCCACGGCACTCTACCCAGGGCGACAGCTTGAGGCTCTGTCTCAAAAAAAAAAAAAAAAAAAATAGTCAGGTGTGGGGCGGCGCCTATGGCTCACAGGGTAGGGCGCTGGCCCCATATGCTGGAGGAAGTGGGTTCAAACCCAGCCCCGGCCAAAAACTACAAAAAAAAAAAAAAACAGCCAGGCGGGTGCCTATAGTCTCAGCTACTTAGGAGGCTGAGGCAAGAGAATCGCTTAAGCCCAAGAGTTGGAGGTTGCTGTTGCTGTGAATCACAGCACTCTACACCAGGGTGAGGCAATAAATAAATAAATAAATAAGTGCCATGTTCTCTGAGATAATCCCAGGTGATTTAAATGGGCCACCCATTAATTACCTGCAGTCACAACTCAGGGGTGTCTGGTGCAGTGGCTTGACCTTTAGACCAAGATCACACAGCCTCTCACCATGGAACCATAGATTCTAGTAAAAAGAGACCTTCTGCCCCAGAAGTGATTTACACATCCTGCCTATGTGACAGGTGAAATCAACATCAATCTGGGCTATTTCCCTCCAAGCCCACCCCTTCCTGCTCTCAGGGCCCAGCCCAGGACCCCTGAACACTGCTCCCACTCCACACAAGGCCAGGTAGCTTCTATCACACCTTGAGCTGCCTCTCTTCCCTCACCACTTCTCTCCAAAGGGTCTCCTGACTGGCTTGTCCTACCCCACACAGGGGTTGTCTACCCCCAACTGGTACACATGCATGTCACACTTTTACATGCTCAAATGTGCACACACCCTCCCTTCCTGAGACCCTCCTTCAGTTGTGGGAGCCTTGCAGGTTGCACACTCACACCTCCTAGCCTCCCCCTTGATTATAGAGTCCTACATCTCATCTAAGACATCTCAGCTCAGGGGGTGGCTCACACCTGTACTCTTAGCATTTTGGGAAGCTGAGGTAGGTGGATGGCTTCAGGTCAGTTGAGACCAACCTAGGCAAGAGTGACACCCCATCTCCTCATCTCTATTAACAGAGAAAAACTAGCTGAGTATTGTGGGGGCACCTGTAGTCCCAACTACTTGGGAGGCTGAGGCAGGAGTCTTGAACCCAGAGCCTGAGGTTGCTGTGAGCTATGATGACTCCCAGGGCAACAAAGTGAGATTTTGTCTCTAATAAATAAATCAGGCATTTCCTGGCCTCCCTTATAGCTAGATATGGCCACAGGTGTCCATCTCCACTGAGGTGGAGATGCTAGAGGAACCCCCAGGAAAGCTTGTCACAGGTGTGTTCAACATGCCTCTTCCCCTGCCCTCTACCTCACTGGAACTTGGACAGGGACAGTGCTGGGGTAGAAACCACTATCTGACCAGGACAAGGGCCATATGCTCAAGAGAGCCAGGGGAAGAAAGAAGGTGGCTGGGTCCAACAGTGCTGGGACCACTGCCCTAACCCAGGTTCCCCACACCTGGCCAAGCACCTTCTGATGGCTAGACACATTCAGCTTCTTGCTCAGCTGCTAAAAGCCCTAGCCTGCCTTTGCCCAGGCTTCCCTGCCACTCTGCCTAAGTGCCCTGGGAGAGAGAAAAATGTACAACAAAAACGCAAAAGATTCACTAAGCAAAATCTATATTTATTTAATAGAAAATCATGTATTTAAAAAAATAGTGTCTTTACATGCTGAGGTGTACATTACGTAACCTGCAAGCTGAAAATAGCTTTGAAGCAGGTTACTCCTGTGATGAGAATTCATAAGCTGCTAGGTGCCGAGATCCTGAGGGTACGAAGACAGGCACAGCTGACAGGCAGGCCCACCAATTCTGGCTTTTGGGCCACAGGTGAGATTGGCAGCCACAGCAGTGGCAGCTCCTGGTGCACACACATCTCAGGAGGCTCTGAGACGCTGCAGTAGGCAGCTCCCACGGCCTCATTCTGTGTCTCCATCCCCTCCACTGCCCTCCTGGGGACTGGAGGTCTGCAGAAAAGGAGTAGACAGGAAATCAGCTGGGGGCAAGACCCTTCCCACTTGCAGGTGCATCCTTCCCATGTGGGGACCCCACTCCCAGCATCTGCTTCTCCCCACCCAGAGCTGCCTGTGCTATGCTAGGATAGGTATAGTAGCTATGTCCTCACCCTCCCACACCAAGAGGAAAGGTGTCTGTCCTGGTTCAAGAGCTACCTGGGGGCCAGGATCCGTGGGTCCCGCCTATAATCCTAGCACTCTGGGAGGCCGAGGTGAGTGGATAGCTCGAGCTCATGAGTTTGAGACCAGACTGAGCAAAAGACCCCATCTCTACTAAAAATAGAAAAAACTGAGGCAAGAGGATTGCTTGAGCCCAAGATTTGGAAGTTGATGTGAGCTACGACGCCATGGCACTCTACCCAGGGCAACAGCTTGAGATTCAAATTAAAAAAAAAAAAAAAAGCTACACAGGGAAAGCTAGGGGCTGAGGACAAGATGGACTGTTTGTTGGGGTCCTTTGAGGGGAAATAAACTGTGCTGTTTCATTGCAGACATGTCAGCATCTAAAGATGGCCAGTGGTCAGTAGCCTCCATTCACAGGAATCCAGTGGAAGTCCCATCTGGCCCAGGATCAAACTGGTACCTGTGCATTATTCAGTCTGCACAGTGCTTAAGAAAATGAAAAACCACCAACACTTCAAGTTTGTCTTTAAAAAATTAAGCTTATTTATAGACATTAGTTGATTAATTTTTTTTTTTTTTTTTGAGACGGAGCCTCAAGCTATCACCCTAGATAGAGTACCGTGGCATCACAGCTCACAGTAACCTCCAGTTCCTGGGCTCAAGCGAGTCTCCTGCCTCAGCCTCCCAAGTAGCTGGGACTACAGGCGCCCGCCACAACGCCCGGCCATTTTTTGGTTGCAGCCATCATTATTGTTTGGCGGGCTCGGGCTGGATTACAACCCGCCAGCTCAGGTGTATGTGGCTGGAGCCTTAACCCATTGAGCCACAGGCGCCAAGCCTAGTTGTCTATTTTTTGAGACTTTGGGAAAAAAATAAGAAGTTAACTGATGACTCCATACTGAACCTGAGTCAAGGCATTCTATAATAGACACTTTTATTTGACAATGCAAATGTTACCTTTTTTGCATTATTATTATTATTGCTCAGTATTTTGTAGCAATCGTCTGATTTCTGAATGTGTTTATCTTTGTTCATTCTTTATGAGGTTTTTGTTTCTAATCCTTATCTTCAAAATTGTTATTGTTATTAAATTTTAAGCCTTTTTAATTTTGGGAAGACAAAAAGTAGAAACCAAATAAACACATGTATATGAAAAAAAAAAGAAAATATATCGTTCTTCTGAAATAAATGAAAACATTAAAAAAAAAATTAAGCTTATTGCTAGACATCATGTTCTGATGGGCCCACCATCAGCTGTGGCAGGGCTGCAACAGGGCCCGCAGATAGGGGAGGCCCCCAGTTGTGCAGTCCCCACAGCTTTGCATCCCAAGGCCGGAGCTGCTTCCCAAGCCTGCCCCTCTCTGGCCTCACTGCCCTAGGTCCTATGTGCACATGGGTTTGCAGCCTGGGGTGCAGGAAGGATGTTTCCATGGGTGTCTGAACAATAGGAAGAAATCTCAAGCTCCAAGTGGGCACCTCACTCTTTGAAAACCCAGTGACCGCTATTAGTGGTCTCTCACCCCTGGGCAAAAAATTGAGAACGAAAGTGGAATTTCAACTTCAGACTGCATTTAACTCCAGTGCCTCTGATCACGTATGCTCTTCTCCTAACCTATCCTTGGTGGTCAGATGCAATGCCTCATGTCTGTAATTCCAGCACTTTGAGAGGCCAAGGTAGAGGGTTTCTTAAGACTAGGGGTTTAAGACTAGCCTGAGCAACACAGTGAGACTGTCCCTCCAGAACTAATTTTTTTTTTTTTTTTGAGACAGAGTTTCACTTTCTTGCCCTTGGTAGAGTGCTGTAGCTTCACAGCTCACAGCAACCTGCAGCTCCTGGGCTTAGGCAATTCTCTTGTCTCAGTCTCCTGAGTAACTGGGACTACAGGGGCCCGCCACAATGCCCAGCTATTTTTTTTGTTGCAGTTTGGCCAGGGTCAAGTTTGAACCCGCCACCCTCAGTATAGGGGGCCAGCGCCCTACTCACTGAGCCACAGGCGCCACACCCAAAACTAAATTTTTAAAAAAAATTAACCATGTGGGCGGCTCCTGTGGCTCATCAAGTAGGGTGCCGGCCCCTTATACCAAAGGTGACGGGTTCAAACCTGGCCTTGGCCGAACTGCAAAAACAGAAAAATAGCTGGGCCTTGTGGCAGGTGCCTGTAATCCCAGCTACTTGGGAGGCTGAGGCAAGAGAATCGCCTAAGCCCAGGAGTTGGAGGTTGCTGTGAGCTGTGTGACGCCATGGCATTCCACCGAGGGTGATAAAGTGAGACTCTGTCTCTACAAAAAAAATTTAACCATGCATGGTGGCTCTAGCCTACAGTATAGTCCCAGCTTCTCAGGAAGACAAGGCAGGAGGATCACTTGAACCCAGGAGTTCAAGGTTATGGTGGACTATGATTATGTCACTGCAATCCAGCCTGGACAACAGAGTGAGATCCTGTTATAATAAACTACACCTGACAATTGTCTAGCCACCAAGTCTCACTTCCTGCCAGGTCCCTCAAAGGTATGTAACAGAAAGTCCGACTCCAGGCTGGCCCTCCCAGGGGGCAGACAGTCTAGGGCACAGCATGAGATGCTCATGCCCTGCACCCAGGCAACTCACTCGGTAGAGGGGAGAGTAGACCTAGACAAGAACATGGTTGAGAGGAGCAGACAGCCCCAGCAGCATTGGCCCTGCTCCCATGAGGCTGGGAGCCATGCCCAGGATGGCATCATGCAGGCCCAGTGGAGGGAGTGGGCAGGTGGTGAGGCATCTCTTGGCCAGTGATTGCCTAGCCCTGTTCCTGAGACTACTATGTGACTCTGGGGGAGCAATGCACCTGTCTGTGCCTCGGCCTGCTTGGCCTCTGTGAGGGTACGTGCTATAGCCTTAGCCCTGCCATGACCCAGCCCCTACCTTGGTGCCTGTGCCAGCTGCTGCAAGGGCAGTGGCACTGAAGTCATGGACAGGGAGTGTACTGAGCCACTGGGCCATGGACCTCTCATCCCTCTCGGTACTGACGATGGTAGGGTAGATGTGCTCCTCCTTGAAGGCCGCAACCTTGCCTTCCTCCTGAGCCCAGTCCAGAGGCTCATGCAGCCCATCATTGCCGAAGCGCTGGTTGTACTTCTCAAAGTGCACCCTCTCCAGGACGAGGCCGAGCCCTGGTGCCTTGGGCACATCGACCTTCTCCTCCCCCCAGCTGCGCTCCAGGACACTCTCCGGGGCGTAGCCCTTCACGATTGCCACCACCAGGCCAACCATCTTCCGTATCTGATGCATCATGAAGCTCTGGCCCTTCACCTTGATCACAGCGAACTCCAGGCCCTCCCGCTCGAAGGGCTCTTCGCAGAACATCTCCAAAATGTAGCGCTGAGCGCTGGGCTCCCTTGGCCCCTTCTGCGAGGTGAAATTGTGGAAATTGTGAGTACCCTTATAACAGGCCAGGAGCCTATTGACTTGCTGCAGTGTCTCAGGGCTCAGGCGGTAGGTCTCATCCTGCACATCCTGGTCCTTGTGGGCAAAGGCAAAGGTAGGCAGCATGTAGCAGTATGTCCTGGCATCACACTTGTTCTTGGAGTTAAAGCCACCTGTCACCCTCTTCAGTCCTAGGGGAGAGGCAGGAAGTGAGAAGATACACAGGTAAATAGGAACTCACCAAAACCAGGGAGCATCCCGAGCAGCATGAGGACCAGCATCTCCACACCCAAGACAGGTACCAAGTTCACATGAATACCGACTTGTGGGAAGAGGAGACTTTGCTCAGGGTGGTGATGAGATCTAGTAGTACAACTACCTGGGAGAGATGAATGCACTACAGTGGTCGTAATTAACAATGATTTTTTGCATGTTTTCAAATAGCTAAAAGAGAGGATTTTAATTGTTCCCAACAGAAAGAAATAACAAATGTCTGTGGTGATGGATATGCTGTACCTGACTTGACCACTTCATGTTATATACATGCATGGCAATAAATATGCAACATAAATATGTATAGTTACATGTCGATTAAAAATAAAAATTGAGGGCGGCGCCTGTGGCTCATAAAGTAGGGTGCTGGCTCCATATACCAAAGGTGGCAGGTTCAAACCCGGCCTTGCTGAACTGCAAAACAGGGAAATAGCTGGGCGTTGTGGTGGGTGCCTGTAGTCCCAGCTACTCGGGAGGCTGAGGCAAGAGAATCACCTAAGCCCAGGAGCTGGAGGTTGCTGTGAGCTATGTGACGCCACGACACTCTACCAAGGGTGACAAAGTGAAACTCTGTCTCTACAACAATAAAAAATAAATAAATAAAACAAAAATTGATGGCTCGGCGCCTGCGGCTCAAGCAGCTAAGGTGCCAGTCACGTACACCTGAGCTGGTGGGTTCGAATCCAGCAGCCCAGCCTGCCAAACAACAATGGCAACTGCAACCAAAAAATGGCTGGGCATTGTGGCGGGCTCCTGCAGTCCCAGCTGCTTGAGAGGAGGCAGGAGACTCGCTTGAGCCCAGGAGTTGGAGGTTACTGTGAGCTGTAATGTCACGGTATTCTACCCAGGGTGACAGCTTAATAAAATAAAATAAAAATTGAGGGCGGTACCTGTGGCTCAAAGGAGTAGGACACGAGCCCCATATGTCGGAGGTGGTGGATTCAAACCCAGCCCAGGCCAAAAACTGCAAAAAAAAAAATAAAATAAATAAAAAAATAAAAATTGAAGCAAACAGGCTCGGCGCCTATGGCTCAACGGGCTAAGGCGCCAGCTATGTACACCTGAGCTGGTGGGTTCGAATCCAGCCCGGCCCCGCCAAACAACAATGACGGCTGCAACCAAAAAATGGCCGGGCGTTGTGGCAGGCGCCTGTAGTCCCAGCTACTTGGGAGGCAGAAGAAAGAGACTCGCTTGAGCCCAGGAATTGGAGGTTGCTGTGAGCTGTGATGCCATGGCTCTCTACACAGGGGGACAGCTTGAGGCTCTGTCTCAAAAAAAAAAAAAAAAAAAATTGAAGCAAACAGAAACATAAACAAAAGAGAAGCAGACTTTTGTGCATTAAACTCTAAATTCACGTAATACTTAATCTCAGAATTAAACACAAATAATACTTAATCTCAGAATTAAACACAAATCCTGACAACACAAAGATAAGGATCTGTAGAAACCCAGTGTTGGCAAAAGTCTGAGGAAATAAATCCCCACAGGCTTTGCTAATCTGAATGTGAACCAGTACAGCCTCCCCCTGAATTAAAATACCAGATATATGGCAGAGTGCAGTGGTTCACGCCTGTAATCCCACCACTTGGGAGGCAGAGGCAGATCGATCGCCTCAGCTCAGAAGTTCCAGACCAGCCTGAGCCAGAGTGCAACCTTGTCTCTAAAATATTTGCTGGGTGTTGTGGCAGGCACCTGTAGTCCCAGCTACTCAGGAGGCTGAAACAAGAGAATCGCTTAAGCCCAGGAGTTTGAGGTTGCTGTGAACTGTGATGCCATAATACTCTACTGAGGGTGACAAAATAAGACTCTGTTTCAAAACAAAAAAAAAGAAAAAAAAACCCAGATACATAAGAAGCATGGACTAAGAAACTCACTTAAGAGTTTGGGGTGGCGCCTATGGCTCAGTAGGTAGGGTGCTGGACCCATATACCAAGAGTGGCAGGTTTGAACTCAGCCTTGGCCAAACTGCAACAAAAAAATAGCTGGATGTTGTGGCGGGAGTCTGTAGTCCCAGCTACTCAGGAGGCTAAGGCAAGAGAATAACCTAAGCCAAAGAGTTGGAGGTTGCTGTGAGCTGTGATGCCAAGGCACTCTACCCAGGGCGATAGCTTGAGGCTCTGTCTCAAAAAAACCCCAAAACTGTAGGTAGTACCTATGGCTCAGTGAGTAGGGCACTGGCCCCATATACCAAGGGTGGTGTGTTCAGACCTGGCCCCGGCCAAATTACAACAAAAAATAGCCAGGCGTTGTGGCGGGCGCCTGTAGTCCCAGTTACTCGGGAGGCTGAGGCAAGGGAATCACCTAAGCCTAAGAGCTGGAGGTTGCTGTGAGCTGTGACACCACAGCACTCTACTGAAGGTGATAAAGCGAGACTCTGTCTCTAAAAAACAAACAAAAGAACAACTGTATTATAGTAAAAATAATTTTAATAGAGGATAAAATAATCAACAAGGATTACTGAATCCTACTTATGACTCACACACACAAATGTTCATAGCAGCTTTACTTATAACAGCTCAAAACTGGAAACCACACAAATGTCCATCAGGAGGTAAATGTACAAAGTCTGACATTTAAGTTCTCGAATGGTCCTACAAAATGTGCTTTTGGCTCGGCCTCTGTGGCTCAACGGGCTAAGGCGCCAGCCACGTACACCTGAATTGGCGGGTTCAAATCCAGCCCAGGCCCGCCAGACAACAATGAAGGTTGCAACCAAAAAATGGCCAGGCATTGTGATGGGCACCTATAGTCCCAGCTACTTGGGAGGCACAGGCAAGAGACTCGCTTGAGCCCAGGAATTGGAGGTTGCTGTGAGCTGTGATGCCACCAGACTCTATCCAGGGTGACAGCTTGAGACTCTGTCTCCAAAAAAAAAAAAAAAATGTGCTTTGAAGGGTGGACTAGGTGCTGGCATTGGTATATAGATTCCCAAGGGGAGTACTTTGAAGGTAACTGTTATGATATTCAGCAATAATGTGTGTAGCACTTTTTCTAGGATGAGTTCACAAACTTAACTGTCTGACCTCACATAAATACTTTGTGGGCTCGGCGCCTGTGGCTCAACGGGCTAAGGTGCCAGCCACGTACACCTGAGCTGACGGGTTCAAATCCAGCTGGGGCCCGCCAAACAACAATGATAGCTGCAACTAAAAAACAGCCGGGCATTGTGGTAGGCGCCTGTAGTCCCAGCTACTTGGGAGGCTGAGGCAAGAGAACTGCTTAAACCCAAGAGTGAGAGGTTGCTGTGAGCTGTGACGCCACAGCACTCTACCCAGTGCAACAGCTTGAGGTTCTTGCCTCAAAAGAAAAAAAAAAAGAATGGCTTCAAGACACGATTGTAAGAGGGTCTTTACCTAACAAATGCAATCAGTGTAACCTAGTTTCTTGCACCCTCAATGAATCCCCAAAAATAAATTAAAAAAAAAAAAAGAAGACGACGACGACGACGAGGCTACGCAGTCCCCACAGCTCTGCATCCCAGGGCTGGGAGCTGCTTCCCAAGCCTGCCCCTTGCTACCTCACTGCCCAAAGTCCTATGTGCACATGGGTTTGCAGCTTAGGGTACAGGAAGGATGTTTCCACGGGTGTCTAGACAACAGGAAGGAATCTCCTCAAGCTCCAAGTGGGGACCTCACCCTTTGAAAACCCACTGACCACTATCAGGCTATTTGTTTGAGATAGGGTCTCACTCTTGCTCACACTGGTCTCGAATTCTTGAGCTCAAGCAACCAGCCGGTCTCAGCCTCCCAAAGTGCTAGGATTACAGGCATAAGCCACTTTTGAGACAGAATCTGTTGCCATGGGTAGAGTGCTGTGGCATCATAGCTCACAGCAACCTCAAATTCTTGGGCTGAAGTGATTCTCTTGTCTCAGTTTCCCAAGTAGCTGGAATTACAGGTGCTCAGCTATTTTTGTTTGGTTTTTTTTAGAGACAGAGTTTCACTTTGTTGCCCTCGGTAGAGTACTGTGGTGTCACAGCTCACAGCAATCTGCAACTCCTGGGTTTAGGTGATTCTCTTGCCTCAGCCTCCCGAGTAACTGGGACTACAGGCGCCCGCCCCATTGCCCGGTTATTTTTTTGTTGCAGTTTGGCCAGGGCTGGGTTCGAACCCGCCACCCTTGGTATATGGCACCAGTGCTCTACTCACTAAGCCACAGGCGCCGTCCAAAACCCAGCTGTCTTTTAGAGACAGGGGTCTCGCACTTGCTCAGGCTGCTCTCGAACCTGTGAGCTCAAGCAATCCACCAGCCTGGGCCTCCCAGAGTACTAGGATAAAAGGTGTGAGCCACTACCCACAACCTCAAAAATAAAAATTTTTTAAGAAATTAAAGTGGCAGGTACCTACAGTCCCAGCTACTCAGGAAGCTGAGGCAACATAATTGCTTGAGGCAAGAGTTTGAGATTGCTATGAGCTGTGATGCCATGACAATCTACCTAGGGTGACAAAGTAAGAATCTGTCTCAACAAAAAAAAAAAAAGAAAGAAAGAAATTAACCACACATGGTGGCTTGTGCCTATAGAATAGTCCAGCTACTCAGGAGGCAGGAGGCTGAGGCAACAGGGTCACTAGAGCCCTGGAATTCAAAGTTATAGTAGACTATGATTGTGCCACTGCAATCCAACCTGGGCAAAGAGAGATAATGGGTACATACACATGTCAAAACTTCTTGATTGGCTTGGCGCCTGTGGCTCAACGGGCTAAGGCGCCAGCCACGTACACCTGACCAGGCAGGTTCAAATCCAGCCCGGACCCGCCAAACAACAATAACGGCTGCAACCAAAAAAAAAAAAAAATGGCCAGGCTCAGCGCCTGTGGCTCAATAGGCTAAGGCGCCAGCCACGTACACCTGAGCTGGTAGGTTCGATTCCAGCCTGGGCCTGCCAAACAACAATGACAGCTGCAACCAAAAAAATGGCCGGGCATTGTGGCGAGCGCCTGTAGTCCCAGCTACTCGGAAGGCGGAGGCAGGAGACTCACTTGAGCCCAGGAATTGGAGGTTGCTATGAGCTGTGATGCCACAGCACTCTATCTATCCAGGGTGATAGCCTGAGGCTCTGTCTCAAAAAAAAAAAAGAAATATGTAGTTAATGTGTTTCAATAAAAAAAGCATTTAAGGGCGGTGCCTGTGGCTTAGTCGGTAGGGCACCAGCCCCATATACAAAAGGTGGCGGGTTCAAATCCGGCTCCAGCCGAACTGCAACAAAAAACCAGGTGTTGTGGCAGGCGCCTGTAATCCCAGCTGCTCCAGAGGCTGAGACAAGAGAATTACCTAAGCCCAGGAGTTGGAGGTTCCTGTGGGCTGTAATGCCATGGCACTCTACCGAGGGCGATAAACTGAGACTCTGTCTCTACAATAAAAAAAAAAAAAAAAATTTAAAATGTTTTGTTTTTTTTTTTGAGACAGAGTCTCAAGCTGTCACCCTGGATAGAGTGCCATGGCATCACAGCTCACAGAACCCTCCAATTCCTGGGCTCAAGCAAGTCTCTTGCCTCTGCCTCCCAAGTAGCTGGGACTACAGGCGCCTGCCACAACACCCGGCCATTTTTTGGTTGCAGCTGTCATTGTTGTTTGGCAGGTTCAGGCTGGAATCGAACCCACCAGCTCAGGTGTATAAGGCTGGCACCTTAGCCTGTTGAGCCACAGGCGTCGAGCCTAAAATGTTTAAAAAATGGCCAAACACAGTGGCTCATGCCTGTAATCCTAGCACTCTGGGAGGGTGAGGTGGGTGGATTGCCTAAGCTCAGGAGTTCAAGCCTGAGCAAGATCCAGACTCTGTCTCTAAAAAAAACAAAAACAAAAACAAAGAAGTAGCTAGGTGACAGGTACCTGTAGTCCCAGCTACTTGGGAGACTGAGGCAAGAGAATTATTTAGCCTAAGAGTTGAAGGTTGCTGGGCGGTGCCTGTGGCTCAGTGAGTAGGGCGCCGGACAGGTATACCAAGGGTGGCGAGTTCGAACCTGACCCTGGCCAAACTGCAACAAAAAAATAGCCGAGTGTTGTGGCAGGCACCTGTAGTCCCAGCTACTTGGGAGGCTGAGGCAAGAGAATCACCAAGCCCATGAGCTGGAGATTGCTATGAGCTGTGAGGCCATGGCACTCTACTGAGGGCAACAAAATAAGACTCTGTCTCTTAAAAAAAAAAGCAGAAATAGCTGGATTGTTTGTTGTGTTTTTGAGACAGAGTCTCAATTTGCCACCCTACATAGAGTGATATAGTGTCATTGCTCACAGTAACCTCAAACTCTTGGGCTCAAGCAATTCTCTTGCCTCAGCCTCCCAAGTAGCTGGGGCCACAGGTGCCTGCCACAACACCCGGCTATTATTTTGTTGCAGTTTGGCTGGGGCCGGGTTTGAACCCGCCACCCTCAGTATATGGGGC
>CAUYON010087646.1:0-18749 GCA_963573935.1 Arctocebus calabarensis
GTCAACAAATGGAAAAACATACCTTGCTCATGGCTGGGAAGAATCAATGTTGTTAAAATGTCCATACTACCCAAAGCAATATACAATTTTAATGCAATTCCTATTAAAGCTCCATTGTCATATTTTAAAGACCTCAAAAAATAACACTTTGTTTTATATGGAATCAGAAAAGAGCTCGAATAGCCAACACATTACTCAGAAATAAAAACAGAGCAGGAGGAATCATGCTACCAGACCTGAGACTGTACTACAAATTGATAGTGATCAAAACAGCATGGTACTGGCACGAAAACAGAGATAGATATATGGAACCGAATAGAGAACCAAGAGATGAACCCAGCTACTTATTGCTATTTGATCTTTGACAAGCCAATTAAAAACATTCAGTGGGGAAAACATTCCCTATTTAACAAATGGTGCTGGGTGAACTGGCTGGTGACCTGTAGAAGACTGAAACTGGACCCACAACTTTCCCCATTAACTAAGATAGACTCTCACTGGATCAAAGATTTAAACTTAAGAAATGAAACTATAAAAATACTAGAAGAAAGTGCAGGGAAAACTCTTGAAGGAATCAGCCTGGGGGAATATTTTATGAGGAGGACTCCCCAGGCAATTGAAGCAGTATCAAAAATACACTATTGGTACCTGATCAGACTAAAAAGCTTCTGCACTGCTAAGAACACAGTAAGTGTAGCAGGCAGACAGCCCTCAGATTGGGAGAAAATATTTGCAGGTTATGCCTCCAACAAAGGCTTAATAACCAGAATACACAGAGAACTCAAATGTATTAGCAAGAAAAGGACAAGTAATCCCCTGTGGGCAAAGGACTTGAAGAGAAACTTCTCTAAATAAAACAGGTGCATGGCCTACAGACACATGAAAAAATGCTTACCATCCTTAATCATCAGAGAAATGCAAATCAAAAGTACTTTGAGATATCATCTAATTCCAGTAAGATTTGCCCACATAACAAAATCCCAAAACCAGAGACGCTGGTGTGGTAGAGAAAAGGGAACACTTCTACATAGCTGGTGGGAATACAAACTAATATAATCCTTTTGGAAGGATGTTTGGAGAATACTCAGAGATCTAAAAATAGACCTGCCATTTGATCCTATAATTCCTTTACTAGATATATACCCAGAAGACCAAAAGTCACATCATAATAAAGATATCTGTACCAGAATGTTTAATGCAGCCCAATTCATAATTACTAAGTTGTGGAAGAAGCCCAAGTACCCATCAAACCACGAATGGATTAATAAATTGTGGTACATGTATACCATGGAATACTCTGCAGTGTTAAAGAAAGATGGAGACTTTACCTCTTTCATATTTACATGGATGGATCTGGAACATATTCTTCTTAGGAAAGCATCTCAGGAATGGAAGAAAAAATATCCAATGTACTCAGCCCTACTATGAAGCTAATTTATAGCCTTCCTATGAAGGCTAAAACCCAATTATAGCACAAGAATATGGGAAAAGGGGCAAGGGAGGGGAGGGAAGGGGGGAGGATGGGTGGAGGGAGGGCAATTGGTGGGATCACACCTACGGTGCATCTTATAAGGATACAAGTGAAACTTACTAAATGCAGAATATAAATGTCTTCATATAGTGATTAAAAGGCCATGAAAGCTATGTTAAACAGTTTGATGAAAATATTTCAGATTGTATATGAAGTCAGCACATTGTGCCCCATGATTGCTCTAATGTACACAATTATGATTTAATTTAAAAAAAAGAAATACACCAGGAACTAGAATATAGTTTTTCTTTAGTTTTTATTTTTATTATTTTTTTTTTTATTGAAGGCTATAACCCAATTATGCATAGGCACTAGAAAATAGAGGAGAACTGATTATTTGCTCTCTGCTTTGTAAACTGTGAGGTCACTTACAAGATTCATCCTCCATTCTTTTCCTTTTTCAATGAGTGACTTTGGACAAATTCTTTGAAAAGGACACCCGGTGGGTATCCATTTGTGCGATTACAAGGGAATATTTACTAATGGCTCATTAGAAAGTCCTTCCATGTTCCAGCTCCTTTCTGATTATCAGCTTTCTGGAAGGTGCTCTCTTGATCTATCCCACAACATGACTCCCTGTCACAGGCTGTTAATAAGGGACAAAGACAAACAAATGTTTATCCTACCAGGAGATGAGTGAATGATACTAAGATAAATGATGCTAAGATACTAATGATTATATAAATAAAAATATTCTTATGCTTAAATAAACCATTCTTTCTTTTCCAGAATTCTTAAACACAAAGGATGACAAAGAAATTAAATTTGATTTCTACATAAATAAATCAAGAAAACGACTTCAATATGAAAACCAAATAAAATATATTGTATCAAGACTATTGTGTTTATTTTATCTAATGTAGTGTGTGTGATATTTATGTTGGAAACATTGCAAGTTCTAAATTTTGTCTTTAACTCATAAAATGACTGTAATTTCATATGCGGTCTATCCTTTCTAACAAAAGATTTATTTAATGACAAGTGAACCCTAGGTTACTCCCAAATATATGAGACATTTGGAAGGACAGTAAGAGAGCAAAAGGGATGTGCTTATTTATAGTGTGTATGTAACCAGTCAAAAGAGGGGAGCACATAATTAGAGAGCTAAACTTGAATGTTAAGCAGGACGCTGTGTTAAGTAAATTCCAAAAGGTCTAAGGGAATAGCAACAGTAAAGATAAAAAGACATTCTTCCTAAAAGATTTTCAGAAAACCCTATCATTTCCACATTTATAGGCAATCATTATTTTTAATGAGGATTAAAAACCTTACATTTGGATTGCTAATCACCAAAGGCTTTCTTCTGATCTAGTGTTTCAGTTAAGAGAAATGACCCTTACTTCTGACCTATGACCTTCCCCTTACGCTTGTGTTAAGTTAGGTGTAAAATGTCAATGGTTTGGAACACTTGTTTTCAGTAATAGATATTTTTTCCATAATCACTTAGAATAATGCTTTAGTGATATCAGCTTCCTTCAGTGAAAGTACATTTGGAGACACAAATATTTTTCCAAAACGATTATAAGAAATCAAATATAGAAAATAAAGACTTTATTACTGCAAATTCTTTCCTTTGCTTGATTCATTTAAGTGATTTAATAGTAACTTATTTTAAGCACTAAACTTCCACACACCTGATAGTTGTGATATTTAAGCTTATTAATTTGCATTTGAGCTCTAGAATGATGGTGACCGAAATAAGAAATACTTTCTCACATACGCCCAGAAGTAAGACATCAAGAATAGTACTATGGTTCTGTTCCATAGTACTAATCTCACTCCCTTCCAGCTCCTCCCTTATCCACTGGGGTGTGGCCTTTTCCACGTAATCCAAAATTGCAGCTACAGTTCCAGCCATCTATTCTGCATTCCAGGAAAAGGATAGAAGAAAAAGCATGCAGAAAGACAGAGAAAAGGTTACATATTAATTCTTTTTGAACCAATATCCCCTTGATTAGAACAAAGTCTTAACTTTGCTCTCTTACTGTCCTTCCAAATGTCTCATATAATTGGGAGTCATTTTTAAGTGAAGCTAAAAAATTGTTTTGTTTTGTTTTGTTTTTCTGGGTATATATGTGTTTTGTTTAAAAGTGAAACTATTAATATAAAACAAGGAAAGAGATTTAAGTTAGGATTTTTAGAAATCTCAGTCTATGAATCTTACTTCTCACAAAACATGGCTTAAAGAAATAGAGAGAAAGCGGGAGTCAAATCCTAACCACCAATCAAAAAGCACCGTCATCATGATGCAAAGCTTAACTCGGTTTCATCTGTTGCAAGGAGGACAAAAAATGGCCCCATCAAGGAGGACTCATCTAAACCCACCAGCAACGGCAAAGCAGTTCACCCAAGGTGAAGTGAATTGGAATTTTTTTTGTATTTTGTTTTTATTGGATTCAGCAAATGATTAAAAAATTTGTTAGGTTACTTTTCTACAAGGAGACCTCCCTTGAGAACAGAAAATGTCTAGGTGCTACTTGCTTATTAGATACTTATAAGGAACAAATGGAGGCATAATTTGAATGTAAAACTGAAAGGCTTTACTTTCATCTTTTTAATCTGAATCTTTTCAATTTATTCCCTATTCCTTCAAGAAATTCCTTCAAGAAATATTTGCTGGATGCCGTGATGTGCCATGTAGATACCGGAAAGGGTGTTCTAAGCAGAGGGGGGACAAGTACAGATGAGGACACAGTCCTGGCACACTGGACAGCAGAGAGGCCCAGACAGCCAGAGCAGTGTGAGCTGGGCAGGGACCCAGCAGGAGTTGAGGCCAAAGAGGTCACTAAGGACAGGACCTCATACGGCCTCAGAGCCCAAACAAGGACCTAAGAATATAGATGGCAGAGTTTTGATCCAAGGTGTGATGTTGCCTGAGCTGCATTTCAACTAGATCATTCTAGATGCTCTATTGGGAATAGAGTGAAGGGGCACTAAGGATGGAGCAGGAGGACCAACTAGGAGACAACTGCTGTAAGTCAGGTGGCAGGTCGTGGCGGCCACCAAGGTAGAAGCAGGTAGTGCGGGGTCTGAATGTATCTCGAAAGTAGAGTCAAAGTTTTGCAGACAGATTAAAGATATAAAGCTGAAAAGTCAAGAGTGATTCCAGGATCACCAGAGACAGAAGGTAACTTAACAAAAAGAAATAGAAAACTCCACAATTCCCGTCTATTTTCAGTTTCGGGGGCTGCCCTAATATAGCACCACACACTGGGCGGCTCAGACACAAAAATATATTGTCTCACAGTTTTGGAAGCTAAAAGTTTGGGATTGTGATGTGCACAGATGGGGCTGGTTTCCTCTGAGAGCTGTGAGGTAGCGTTGTAACAGTGGTTCTCACTGGCTTGGTGTTTCTCTGGCTTCAGGTGTTTTCTGGAAGTCTTTGCAGCAATTATGTCTCTGCCTAGATCTTCGCATCACATTTTGTTTGTGTGCATGTGTGTGTGTGTGTGTGTGTGTCTTAATTCTGCCCATCACACTGGATTATGGCCTCTGCTAAAAACCTCAATTAAAATTGATTTTCTCTAGAAAAACCAACCGTATCACCAAACAAGTTTGCCTTCTGAGAGAGTGGCATTAAGGAATTACACATACAAATTTTAGGATACACCATTTAAGTCATATTACTGGAGTACTCCAACATTAAAAGGTTGGAGTTCTAAGGAACAAAATGGGTAAAGAAGAGTGGTAGAGAAGGAAGTGAAGTAGGAGGAAAGCAGTGGTACGTTATCTGGGGAGGAAATGAAGCAGGTCTCTCAGGAAGAAGACATAATCAACAGAGATAAATGCTGCAGCAGCATAAAGCCAGATCCACTTACTGATTTACTCAAGAAGTATTTATAAGAAACTACTATGTACCCAGCACTGTTTTCGATTCCAATGATACAGCAGTGAACAAAACAGACAAAAACTCCTGCCTTCATGGAGGTTGTAGCCTATTAAGGGAAAGAAGTGATTAAAATTAGTTAAGTAAAATGTATACTGTATTAGAAAGTGATAAGTGCTGAAGAGAAAAACTAATACAGAGAAAGAAGATAAGAAGCGTTTAAAAGGAAGGTTGAAATTTCAGGAGAGTTTTCAAGAAAAGGACTCACAAGGTCCCAAGGTGAATATTGAGAAAAATCTCTGTAAGAAGTGAGGAAAACTAATAAGTCTCTAGGAGAAGATCATTCTAGATAGAGGAAATATCAGATTGGCAAGCCATCGCACTGGGCATACCTGACATTTTGAAGAGCACAGAGGCGGCCAATTTGGCTGGAATAAATAGTATGACTATGAGAAAATGTAGGTGATAAAATCAGAGAGGTCATGATTCATAGGGCATAACAGGTGATAGTAAAACTCTGGCTTTTACTCTGAATGATGTGGAAAGCCATTAACAGAATTGTCACTAATGACCTTCACAAGAAGGAAATGGCCCAAGAAAATAGGGAGAGAAGTGTCTATGCTATGAATATGGATAAGTGAAGTGTCTATGCCATGAATATGGACAAGTGAAGTGTCCACGCTGTGATTATGGACAAGTGAAGTGTCCATGCCATGAATATGGACAAGTGAAGTGTCCACGCTGTGATTATGGACAAGTGAAGTGTCTATGCTGTGAATATGGACAAGTCTTTGAGGTGTTTTGCTATGGGGAGTGCAAAAAAGGGGGACACCTCATGAGAAAAATGGGGGTTGAGTGATTTGTGTTTATGTGGGAGAAATATCAAAAACATATTTGCACGCAGAAGGGAACGATTCGAGAAAGAGAAAATTCATGATGTCAAAAGTAAAGTGGGGTTTTTCTTGAGAAGAAAGAAGAAGTGAGGGATACTCCAATGGGGGACTGGCCTTTGCCTGACACATGGCTATCTCCCCCCTAGTAACAGACAGTGTTTGGGGGCAAAGGTGGGTGATGGATAGATGAAGGAGTGGGAGCATATGAATGCCTCTTTTGATTATATCCATTTCTCAAGGAAATAACTGAGGGTACAGGTAAGTGAGAAGACATGAGGAAAGTAAAACAACAAAAATATTTTTTGAAAAAGTTTGCTAGATGGGTGGGAAAGTAAGTAAATAGGAAAATATGTTTCTCAACTGAAGAGTGCAGTGATGAATGAGGTGACTTACAATAATGGGGGCAAATTAAGCAGTCTAAGATGATTTTTAGAAGTTAATGAAAATGAAAGACCTCTTTCCAGAAATATGCAAACATGGGTGTGTGTGTGTTCAGAGCACTTGCTGAATCTCAAATGCTCATGTGTGGAATTTTTGAGTGCCCACCATCTGTTCTGTGACCATCACTCTTCAGCAGTCGTGTAGTAATTGTGGTCTTATGGATGTGATCCCACAAAAAGGGCAAAGGGTGTATAAACCTTTAACTTCATTTACAAATGCGATGATAAAAATCTGGACTAGACTGGCAAAGACAAAAAAAAAAAAAAACCCATGAAGTGTAAGTCAGGCATTCATTCCTTAAGGCCAGGTTGACACAGCAAACCACTGAAATCCCAGTGTTCCTTGGGACTTCACTGTAATCCCAGGCAGAAAAGTGTCAAAACCTCAATTCACCAGGGTGACCCTGAATTGACTAAAGTTATTACAAATTTATTTAAAGTAATATTTTTTGCTTATATAAGGGGTTGAAATACAAATTAATTTCAGTTATAAAAAAATAAAATCCTATTCTTGCCCACCCAAGTTTGAAGTGAGACTAAGATTAATGTACTCCACAATTATGTTCAAAATTATTCCTTAAGGACCTGACCACAATATTTTTTCTCTTCATTAGACTTCAGTTGATATGCACAAAATCTACCAAAAAAAAATATTATTCCAAAATTGTTTCATGTCCTAGATGGCAGACTGAGGCCGTGAATGTGTTTCCCTTTCTCCCCCAATATTATAAACTTAATGGGGAGAATAAGGAAATGTTATTCTGTGCAGCAAAAATAAGGAAAAGGAAGGCATTGGTGGTCAAGAAATTGCAATACACTTTGGGGAGGAGATGGTCAGTGGGAACTAATGTGGACAGTCAGCAGCAAATAAACTCTCCTACAGGGAAGCTCAGATGTGACAAGTAGAAGTGATTATTCTTTCTTGGAGGATATTCTTCCCTGGCATTTCTTGGGGGGAGGGATTTATACACCGTAACAATGCCTGAATCCCAAGAAAAATCATTGATAAATCAGGAATGCAAGAAATATAGCTTAACAGTGAACACAGAAATGCTACTTGTTTGGAGGAATCCTCTAGTATTAACTAGTAGGGTTGTCATGATGAAGTAACACTGACCAGAGGACTTAGTCATCAGAAAATTACTTTCTCACAATTCTGAAAGCTAAAAGTCTGTGGTCAAGGTGCATGCAGAACTGGTTTCTTGAAAGGCCTGTTTCCCAGGCCTGTGTCTTCACATAGTCTGTGTATCCATGTCCACATTTCCATTTACAAGTATGTCAGTCATCTTGGATTAAACACTTTCTTCTATAAAGATCCTATCTCCCAATGTGTAACCTACTGTAGTCACATTCTGAGGTTTAAGGGTGTCCACATAGGAATGTGAGGCCAACTCAGTTCAGTCCATGACACCACTGGTGTCAAGTCAAAAGCAGGAACAGGAAACCCCAACATGTGGTGGTCCTTTCCCTCAATGTTTTCTACTAGCAAATGTCTGTATCAGGAAGAAATCATTCCTGCATGTTACTGAAAGATATTTCATCACATTATATCAATATACAATAAGACAAAATTGTGGATTTACTATTCTATCATTTGTTTATAGAAAAATCTCGGAAATTCTTAGCATAGTCCTATCACAGAAAAATTTACATTTTTGTTATTTTTTCAAACATTTACATAAAGTATTCTGATAAATGTAAAACAGCAACTTACAATTTTGGAAATTCCTGAGAAGTCCTGCCAATTCTGAATGATGTTTCCTGATTACTCAAGAGTAATATTTGTTAGGAATTTGGAAACACTAGAGCCGAGGGCAGTATTGTGGAAGAGCCTAAATACAGGGCCATAAATTGAAGGCTTACATACAAGATCGTTGATCCTCACTCTTGCTAGAGAATTCTGAAATTCCTGAATGCCCAGAGGAATAGTATTTAGAGAGTTACACTCTAAGGAAATGGGAACAAAACTACCTTGGGGAGCTAGGATGGTGACTGGGGGGTTGAACCTCAGAGCTAGCCTTCTTCCATTTGGGGTCACTCTGAGTTAGTTTCTTGCTCTCTACCTGCTTAATGTAAAAAGGAACCAGCCTTCCCATAACTCTATCCACACCTAGAAATCCAGGTCATATTTCTGGCTACTTCTTTGGTTTCCTTCCCTTTATTTCTTTTTATTTTTTATTCATTTTTCTTTTTTATTAAATAATAGCTGTGTACACTAGTGCAATTATTGGGTACACTGTGCTGGTTTCATATATAATCTGAAATCGTTTCATCAAACTGGTTAACATAGACTTCATGGTATTTTCTTAGTTATTTTGTTAAGACATTTATATTCTGCATTTAGTAGCTTTCATCTGTACCCTTCTAAGATGCACCATAGGTGTGATCCCACTATTTACCCTCCCTCCATCCATTCCTGCCTCCCCTCCCCTCCCTTGTCCCTTACCCTGTATTTTTGGGCTATAATTGGGTTATTGCCTTCATATGAAAGCTATAGATAAGTTTCATAGTAGGGCTGCGTACATTGGATACATTTTCTTCCATTCTTGAGATACTTTGCTAAGAAGAATATGTTCCAACTCCATCCAGGTAAACATGAGGGTCTTTTGATCATTATGTTTTTTCTAGAAATAGGCAAGATCATCTTCAGATTGGCATGTAGAGTCTGCCCATTATGGAGGCAGGAGTGCAGTAGGATTTGATTCAGTGCTTTAAAATAATCTACTTTTTAAACATTTTGAAAGGGAATAACAGTGACCTCAAATATTTTTTATTAAATTACAGTCTGCCTTTTTAATTTAGTGAAAAGGTCTTTATCAAATTTATCAGTGTCAATTGACATTAAAGTATGTCTAAATGTATAGGCACATAGGTCTCTACTGATCTATCCCTGCATTGACAAGGAAGCTCAGAGCAAATATTAATGCTGACCTCCAAACAGTAATGCCACAGAGATAGAATCTGGTCATTGATATTATAAACAACTTTTGCAGGACTTACAGTTTTAATTATCTTCTTTGCTCTGTGGTGTAAATAGTAGTGAAGGGCCAGATGGGTGTGGTAAAACGAACTTGGGCACTGGAGGAAGGAAGCATGAATTTAAATCTGCTTCTTTCTAATTACATAAGCTTAGAAAAGAGTAAAATACTCCCTTTGTCATTTGTTTTTAATGGAGAAAAGTCCTAATACATAAAGTATCCAATGGGATCACCACTATCTGGTGTACTTTTTGGAATTAGCAGATAAAAATCATCTGAAAACATAACTCTTTGTTTCATGAGTATTTATTAACACATCCATTGACTGCCACACTAGAAAAAGTTTTTCTCTTTGGGGCCACAGTGTTTTATTATGAAAATAGAATAAAAACTTTAAAAACAAAACAATCCTTTCTAATTTAAGAAAAAATTGTATGTTATTGTTTTCTATGCATGAGTTATATGCAACTCACGTGGCACTACAATCAAATTTTTAATCTGCACACCATATGAGTTGTATGTGACTCATGACATACTTATTGACTTTATTTCCGAGAATTGAGTCAGTAAGTATTTAGTTGTATCTGGATGACAACCTCCAAACCCTACTCCCTAAGTGTGTGCAACAATGTGATACCACCACACACTATTTGATCAATTTCATTCTAAGAGCTGCCAGGCAAACATTCAGGGTGAAACGCACACACAGAGGTAGGACCATCAGAGAGCACAGCCCAGCAGGTGCGGTGCCGTTGGGCCCACCAACTATAGCAGGTGACAAGAGGCAGGGGAGATACCCCAATTGAGAGGGAAAACAAGGTGCAGACATTTCACAGCTTCACAAGGCCTTGGGCTCAAAACCAGTGTGAGTTAAGTACAACTCACATGGCAGTTAATGTGTTAATTAAGTGCACTGTCTGTAAGGATGAAGTCACATACACTCAGTCCTTATCTGCAGACTAGTGACAACCAGAACACCTGCAACGTGACGATTTAATCAAAGACGAGTAATGTTGAGTTAATAATGACTTTGAAGAGGGCTTGTGTGTTCAGCGAGGTTTAAATTAGGAGGGATACATTCCAACAGAGGGATGGGAGAAGACACATAAGCTTGACTGGAAGGCTAAGAAAAAGCTGGCGGCAAGAGAAATCACATCAGTCAGCTCAGCTAGAAACCGTCACAGCCCTGTGGGGAGTCAACAGGGAACAGTGGAAAGCTCCCAGGCTTAGCAATCAGCAGCTTCCAAATTCTTGGTCAGCCACTGGCAGTTACGTGACCCTAGGCAGGCATGTGACCTTTCCAAACCTCCATTTCATCCTGCCAAAATTGGTAAAATAACACCTACTTAGCACAGAAGATTAGAGACAATCCGTAAAGTGTGTGACACAGCAACCTGTCCTCTAGGAAGTTTAATAAAGAGGTTATTAGTAGGGCCTGTTATCATTTGCTGTTGTAATCCCCTAACACCACTGAAAAGCAGAGCTCTAATATAACAAACTAAAACTAGCCAACTACCCAGCCAAAAAGAGGAACAAATACTGATGAGCTAGAACACAAAACAGAAAATACCGTGTTTTATAACATTAGTACAATTAAACAATTCTTAGAGAGGTTAATCAAAGGGATGAAAAAGAGGCAACACCAATAAGAGACTTTAAGAGGGGCCATCAGCATAGTTATCACAACCATTATTAAAGGAATAATAGTGGCACAATATGAAAAATGTTATGCTAACAAATTTGGCAATTTAAATGAAATGGACAAATGCCTGAAAAATGCAACTTACCAAAGCACAAGAATAAATACAAAAGTACATTGAGTTTATTAATGTATCTATCAATCTACTTTACTAAGGAAATTAAATTTTCAATTAGAAAGCTTACCAAAAGAAAGCCAAGGGCCCAGATAACTTTACTAATGAGTTCTGTCAAACACTCAAGAAAAAAATATTAACTTTACACAAAGACTTTCAGAAAATCTAAAGCCAGACTAACCCTGATATAAAAGTCTGATAGATATTACAAGAAAATAAATGTGCAGATTGATATCATTTATGAACACAGATGCAAAGGTATTTAAATATTAGTAAATAAAAATCTACAACATATAAGATGTAATTCCTCATGACCAAATGGGTATTATCCTAGGAATGGAAGGTTAGTTCAAGATTCAAAAATCATTCAATGCAATTTGCCACATGAACAGTATAAAAGAGAAAAATCTTCAAATCATCTCCATAGATGCAGCAAAACTTCTGACAAGATTTTACATTGTGGCCAGGCACGGTGGCTCATGCCTGTAATCCTAGCACTCTAGGAGGCCGAGGCGGGTGGATTGTCCTGAGCTCAGAGGTTCAAGACCAGCCTGAGCCAGAGTGAGATCCCATCTCTACCAAAAAAAGAAGCTGAGCACTGTGGTGGGTGCCTGTAGTCCCAGCTACATGGGAGGCTAAGGCAAAAGAATTGCTTAAGCCCAGGAGTTGGAGGTTGCTGTGAGCTGTTGATGTCAGGGCAGTCTACTAAGGGCCACAAAGTGAGACTCTGTCTAAATAAATAAATATATACATACATAGAAAATTGGGGGGGAAAACTTCAAACTAAGACAATTGAAAGCCAATTAAGAAAAATTTAAAAATATATATTTGACATTGTCCATAACAAAACCTATCAACAAACCAGGAATAGAAAGAGCCTCCTCATTCAGATAAAGAACCTCTGGGAAACACCTCCAGCTAACATCGTAATTAATGTGAAAGTGTTGGCCACAGTCCCCCATGATGACAAACAAGACTGGAAAGCCCACTCCCACCACTCCCACTTTAGAGATGGCCACACTCAGGAGCAACACAACGCCTGTCTTACTGGTCGGGCCACCTCACTGACAGTGGCTCCAACATCTGCAGTCAGGTGACAAATCAGGTTTGGGCTGAAAAGAGGGTATCAATAATTATATGTACAATCCCCTCATGTCACAGCGACTTACTACAGATACTCCTGTTTGAAATTATCTTGCTGTGATGTTTTTGGGGGGGCGTTTTTGCCAGGTGCACAGACACAGACACAGCCTCGAATCAGCTACCCACAGTGTCAAACCCAGGACTTCCCGGATGAGTCCATCTTCCGCCTCCCCAGTCTCTCCGCCTACATTCTAAGGAGCTGCTCACACACGTATTTAGATTCAGAGATCAAACCTGAGCTCACCCTCACAACGATGTTAGTACAAAGGATGCACCACTCCCGCGTGTATTTCCATGAAGTGGTTAAAGTGCGTGCTGAGGAAATTTGGCAGCATTATGCTGGCGTTGGGACACAGGATCATAATCTCGCTTTCCTGGTTCCACTGGGACAGTTCTATCATGTACCACACGCTCATCAGAGAAAATCACGTCACTGGCTTCCGCCTGGAAGCAGCAGAGAAATAGTGTGGGACCACATCCCACCCCAACAGCCACATGTCTGATTGAGAAGGCATCACTGAAACATGGGGAAATGAGACCCATAGACCTTATAGAAAAAATGGCCAAAGATTTTCTTTTCATATCCCGATCTTTCTAAAGCTCTCTCCTCTCTCTCTCTCTCTCTCACAGAGCTATCCCACTGTTTGTCACTGACGGCCTACAGGAGCTTCAAAACTGAAACTTCTACATCACTAGGTCCCAGGAACTCCTCCGGTGTTAACCCCAGGCCCCTGGAATCAGAGGGAAGGAGAATCCTGTCTGCCGTCCAGCCTTCCTGTCGGGGTGGGAAGCCAGCTCTTCCTGACATGTGCCCATGAAGCAGTTGAGCAAGTGACAGCACATGGCTCTGTGGGATTGATTCAGATGATGTCCCGCAAGAAATGAGGTTTGAGGAGCCCTGGCAGCTAAGTGTCAGAGACCACCATCCACTCCTCCCACCCTCCGGCAAGTGCAACCCGTGAGACTCATTCCAATGCAGTGTGGCCCCGGGGAAGCAGAAAACACCGGGCTGCCAAACTGACATTGCAAGCAAGAAATTCATCACGTCCCGGGTGAATAGCACCAGGTGCCACCCTTCCTGCAGATAAGGCCGCCGTGCCCATCGGAAAGGTGTGGGATTCTGACCACTCTAGGGGTATCCAAGCAGAGTCAGTGAGGTTTTCTCCCTCCCGGGCCCCCCACATGCTAGCCCACAACACCACAGTGATCACTCAGCACGAGGACAGCACCTGAAGGCTGGCTGTTCCAAACAGCAAACAGGCAAAACCACAAAATCGGGACCTGAAGCATTCCCTAAGAATTCCCCTGGGAAAGTTTCCATCCCTGCAGACGTTACAGAGGGGTCATCTCAGGAAAGGCATCCCATTCACGAGTCACTGTGCCAGATCCTGAACAGTGACGGTGGCTCACAACGTGTCAGGAAACAAGGGAGAAAGAGCCATAAGCCTCTAGAATTGTATGAAGTATTATAGTAACACTGTGTCCTAAATCCCACAAAATAAGAATAAATCTGTTGTACCTACTGATCATATGAGGCTTCCCTGTGTTCCGCAAGGAGCTCACGGTATTCAGCCTACATAGATGCACCTTAGCTATACAGAGCTCTAAATCTGTAATGCACAATCACTATCTTCTTGCAATTCAGAAGATGTTTTTGAGATAATAACGCATAATGGTTTATTCTCCAAACAAAAAACAAAGCCAATATGTTTGTGCTGTCTCCATCTTACTCCTGGGACTTTCAGACTCAGTCCTAAGTATCGTCCAGGCTTTGGCTTTGTTCTTAGACAAGGTACTTTAGAAACCCTCTACTCATCCTACTCCTAGTCCCCCACAGTTTAAAATAAAAGAATTAAGGTACGAGGTGGAGGGGGGTAAGCCAGGGCCATAATCATAATGATGTTAGTGTGTATCCTTCTTTAAATGCCAACCAGATAATTTTAACAGGATGTAAAGATATTCACGTAGGCTGCCTCTCTCCTCAGTGGGTGTGAGTGACTAGCGCTACCCAGACGTGATTAATAGAAAGAGCACCATAAAATGCCACAGCCCATCCCATGAGAAACCTGTCATTTTGAAGGTGCACTACAAATGTGGACGTTCGCTTCAGACTGAAAACAATTTGGAAACAGGAAGTGTGTCAGTTGCATGAAACTCATAGTGAAAGTCCTCAAAGCAGCCCACACGTCACAGAATGTGTTTTGAAAGTTATCACTTTATAGCCCCATCCTATAGAAAGATTTCACTACAGCAACAATGAAGCCTAGAACTCTGAAATTGGCTTACAGCTTCCTATGCGTCCACATCTCTTCATTCCCCGTCCTTCCCCAGCCCCCAGTCTCAGGCACCATCCAGCCACACTCAGTTCTGGTTCCACTTCCCCCCAGGAGCCCACAAAACCTCGCATTTCAACAGCACCCCCTCTGCTGCCCTCCTGAGAAAGCCACTCGGTATCTCCCTTTGCCACAGATCGGCCAGCTTCTCTCTGAGGCTTTGTGGTACCTTAAATAGATCTCCTTTCACATCCTCAGAAAGACCAAACCTAGTCCATAGTACAGCCCAAACCCCACCCAAATCCAGATGAAGGGGTGGGCCGGCTAGCACAGTGGCCAGCTTATCAGAAGGGACACCAGAGTGACATGGGAACAAGTAAATCAGTAGTATGTCGCCAGTGACCTCAGCTTCCCATAACCGGCCAAACGGAAGCCCACTCCCGTCCCACCAATGTGCAAATGTAAAAACATCCTCACGGCACAGCCTCCAGCCAGCTGAATGGGTCAAGCCACAGACAGAATCACAGATCTTGAGATTAAATCTGAGGTCTTGGCACCCCTGAGGAGCCCAGGAAATACCGACACTGCACAGTGCAAGGTGAGGTCTTATTAACCAGTCACCACTTCACCATCTCAGGCTAGACCTCAAAGACGTGGTTCTCAACCTTCCTAGTGCTGCAATGTATTTTCATTGTTAAAAAGGGGTCGTGACCCACAGGTTGAGAACCACTGCTCAGAAGTCTCCTATGAAGTTGCCTGGTTAAAAAAAATTTTTTTTTAAAAAGAGAGAGAGAGAGAGAAAGAAAATGAACCAAAGAAATACACAAATGTTTTGCTATCACAGACCAAAGAAACAACTTTTAAAGGCATTCTGAACAAAACTTTACTAATCGTCCTTGTAGTTTTTCCTCTCCTCAGTGAATAACAATACCAGTACAGATGTATGACATGAAAGTGAAGTTTGACTAAGTCTAAATGTTCAGTGTATGTAATAAACACAAAATTTAAAGTATAAACATAGTTATGCAATTTTTTTTAAGAGAAAATCATGTTCTCGCTATATAAAATGACAATTGGACAAATATTTAAAGACCCATTTGATGGCCACCAAATTCTTGTTCTGCCCCTAGATCCCACGTGGGCTGGTTCACCTTGACCTCAGCTCCATTTTACTAGCATGCCCTGCAAGTGAGAAATCCCATCCTGTGCCTTGCAAAGCAGCCCCCACCCTTGCTGTTTCTGCTTCCTTTTCCAAAGCTGCACTTCCTCAGCTCCCACATCAAATTTTGGTTTATCAGCCATTTCCTCGCTCACTTATTCCATCCTGTATTCTTTCCTAACCCTTCCCCTTGAGTCACAACCAATGGAGTTTGACCCTCCGTTATCTTATGATCAATTGCTCCTCCCCAGAACCCTGACTCACCACCCTCTTTCTCTTCTGCCTCCTTCTCCAAACTTTCGAAGGAGCCGTCTAGGTAAACAGCCTGCATTTCCTCCCCACCACCACGTGCTCTCACCATAAGCACAGACAGGCAGGCCAGAGTCAGGCTGGGTGGGTCTGGGGCACCCTGGAGGGGGACTCCCCAGACCTTCCCCACACACCCCTGCTACAGGGCTCTGGCCAACACCCAGGCCCAGAGGAGCAAGGGTCCTGGGCAGCAGATCATCTGGGTTTAGAATTAATGTATCTATACGTGAAATTTATCAATTTTTAAATATTAGAAATTAATTTGATTTGTTTAGATATTGAGGGTCATTTAAAATACCTCTTGTGGTTGACTCAACCGATGGTGCTGAAATTTGCAAAGTATGCCTTAAACCTTTGGTTTCCTTCACCCAATGCTCTCCAGAAACAGTTCTCTGAAAGGTCACCTGCTACCTCCGTGGTGCCCTATACAGTGGCCTTCCTCCTCTCCTTCTCCTCAGCCTTCTGGGTCTGTGGTGAGTCTTCTCACAAATTCTGATGTCCAATTGCTGGAGATTCCAGGATTCCACTCTCTCCTCATTCTTTTCTGTTTCATCTCCTTTTCCTTTACCTTATCTCACTTGATCGTTTTCTTTCTTTTTTTTTTTTTTTTCTCTTTCAAAAATCTCTAAGAGCAAACATCATCCGTTCTCTGGGTTTCAGCTATTCCGACCACAGAATTCACTCCCTAGGTCCCCCCAGCTTCTCTCCAGCTCCAGCCTCAAACTCACGTGTATGCTGTTCAAGCCCCCAGAGTTCCTGTGCCAACTTGTCACTTCCCTTGACCATCACCACCAAACCTGTTTACTCCAGCCCTTTCCTCCTGATCAGCCAGGCTCAAAACAGCCACCAATTGCTCCCTCTCTCCTACCACCCAATTGATTGTCACTTCTCTGTACCCCTTGGAAATCTGTCATGACTGGCTGTTCCTCTTCTTCCCTTTGCCTTTATACTCACCACTGTCAGCTAGACTGTTAACCCTGGTTCTGTCTCTCTTTCCCCACTCTCCACTGCAGCTGCAGTCTTGTTGCTCCTCTACTGGGCACAATTAAATGGCTCCCTGCCCCTTACACAGAATGCAACTCAGGATCTTCTGCAAGCCTTCCCCACCTTCCCAGGGTGCTCCCTCCATTCCCTTCCCTGTCCCTTAAATTTCAACCAAATTCATTGACCTGTTCCCTAAACACACATCACTCTCACTGGGTAAGTCATTCTCTCTTCAGGAAGCACCTCCTCTTCCCTCTATCAAAATCCCAACGTGCTCTTGGAATGTCTCCATTGTCCCTTTTTTTATTATTTAATAAAATTTTATTTTTCCAAACAGATAGTTGGTTGGACCTGTTCGTGCATCTTCACCAGCAGGGGCATCTCCACCCTGGGTACTTGTCATGTGAAACACTTGAGCTCCAGGCTTTTAAATCAATTTGAGGTGGTCCCAGCTATAGTCCCAGCTATTCAGGAGGCTGAGGCAGGAGGATCACTTGAGGTCAGGAGTTTGGGGCCAGCCAGGGTAACATAGCGAAACCTCATCTTTATAAAAAGAAATTGTTTAAAATAACTGGGAGTTAAAAAAAAATCCCGGGGGAGGGGGAGCAAGATGGCGGACGAGTAACAGTTTCCTTGCAGCTGGGCACAGTGAGACTGGGGAGAGAGGAATTCAGGCATCTCTTCCAGGCAGGATCTGCCCAGAAACTTCCCTTTGGGGACACAGGGAGATAGCATGAGGCTTCTGGACACCCTGAGGAAGGCTAAAGTGGCGGAGACAGGGCAAGTGGTTGTGTCTGTTCTTTCAGTCTGATCCTGTCAGCAGCTGTGGGTGGGGCAGCAGTGGGACTGCAGGCTGGAAGGGCCTTGCCTGAGAGCCATGTGGCTTTCTTTTGGACTTGGCACTCAGTTGAACTGCCTTGGGAGAACTTGGGCAGGAGTACGGGGTTTTTGAGTGTTGTCTGGGGCCCCAGATTGGGCCACCAAGCCAGACGGAGCTGCCAGTGTTTGGTGGTGGGCTGTGTGAAGCCATTGTGGGAGAATTGCCCTGGCAAGCTCCACCCTCAGGGTCACAGAACAGGCATTGGGCAGGAGTGAGTAATCTAGTGACTGAGCAGCCTAAAGGCAGGGACTGAGATGCCTTGCAGCCTTAGCCCTCAGGGGCATAGGGTGAGACCGGTTTTGGCACACTGGACAAGTGGATAGCCACTCAAGGAGTGATCCCAGCCACAGCTCTTTACTGGGAAAGCTTCGGCTTAGCACAAGTTAGCAATTTAAAGTGTCTTCTAAGCAGGCTGAGGAGGATTTAAGCTCTCCACCCTGCAGGGTTTGAGAAATCATTAGAAACAGAGGGTCACTCCCTACAAAGATCCAGTAACAACAGAGTGATTCTGCCAGGGTC
>CAUYON010087647.1:0-20277 GCA_963573935.1 Arctocebus calabarensis
GACAGAGCCTCAAGCTGTCACCCTGGATAGAGTGCCGTGGCATTGCAGCTCACAGCAACCTCCAATTCCTGGGCTCAAGCGAGTCTCCTGCCTCCGCCTCCCAAGTAGCTGGGACTACAGGCACCCGCCACAATGCCCGGCCATTTTTTGGTTGCAGCGTCATTGTTGTTTGGGGGGCCCAGGGGCTGGATTCGAACCCGCCAGCTCAGATGTACGTGGCTGGCGCCTTAGCTCGTTGAGCCACAGGCGCCGAGCCCGTAGTAAACATTTAATAAGTAGTAGACATTTAATAAATCTTTGTTGAATAAAAGAATTAATCAATAAACATTCAATTTACTTTAATAATTCAAATCCTTTAATGTGAGGAAGATAATCTAGTTTACTATTTTGTGTGTTTGCAAAAAAGGATGAGTTCCTAAAAAAGAAGTCTCAGAATAGAAAGCCTTTCTCAGAATTTGATAAGTGTTAAGAAAAAGAAGAAATAAATGTTTCTGCTGTTGACCTGAGATGTTATAGTTGTCATTTTATGTCCCAGAGACAATCTAAGTATATTCAGAGAAAAGAAAACAAACAATTTAAGAGTGAATGGCAGGCATGATGGTGAGATTTTTCTTGTTATAAATCTGTGTTTTTAGGCCCATTAATGTGTTTATATATTTCATACTCTGTTTACATAGTTTGAGAAAATGAGTTTTGCAATTGCTAAAAGAAAATAAAAGTATTTTTTTAATTATTCAGTATTTAAATATTTTGGAATGGAAATATTTTCCTCAAGTAGAGATGAATTCTGGTTGCAAGGAATCGGCAAGCAAGCCTTGATCTTTGGACAGTGAAAAGGCAAAATTTCTCTACAATAAAAACACTTCCCAGAAAACAGAGATAGGAGGATCTGGAAGCCTGTATTGTCACGTGTTGGAGCAACTGGTGGAGGGCAGAACTTTGTCACCTGTACAGAAGCCATTGTATTTTGTATGTTGAGTAGACAGAGGATGTATAGCACTGTCAATAAGTAATTACATTTTATAGAGAATTACATGTAATTTTAAACAGAAAAACAACCCCTTCACACTTAAAGAGGTAACAGTGGGTAATTCTGAGAAAATAATAAAATAGAGGTCATAGTTTAGTACTTGATGTTAAATACAAGAGATGCACACATGACAGGATACAGCAAATGAGAACAAGGCCTGATAGAAACTGCTAAGAAAAAGACCCATGAATTTAAAAGTTAGCATTTATTTTCTTAGATAACAAATAGAACAAGGTACAAGACAAGGTGAAAGACTTCTGATAGAGTCTGTATCAGAGGGATCAGAATATGAAGAAACTAACTGTAGGAAATCAGATGGCGACCTGCAAAGCTAAAAAATATTCCAATTAGCTTACCTTTTGATTATGATCCAGAATACTGGTTCACCAACACTATGGGTCTTTTATACTAATACAGATGGGGTCTACCACTTCAAACCTTTACTCTGCATCAAATTGTTATTTTTCCCAATTCCAATTGGTAGGTCACAAGAAAAGTCCAGATAATGAATAGCAAACACAAGATAAAGAGAATCTGTTGGGTTCAGTAAAAAAGCTATCTGTTCCATTTAATTTGCTCTCTGAGAATGATTAAGGACTGCAGGAATAAGGACCCTGCTGGTTGGTCTCTCAGTGACTTTGGTGATTTTTTAAAATTTTATTTTATTTGTACATATAGGTGTGTTTATTTGGTTTCCACTTTGTGTCTTCACAAAATTAAAAAGGCTTAAAAATTAATTACAATAACAATGTTCATGATAAGGACTAGAAACAAAAACTTAGTAAAGAGTGAATGAAGATAAATACATTCAGAAAAGAAATCAGATGATTGCTACAACAATATTTATTCCTGCAATAAATATCTCGGTGACTTTGGGAAAGGAAATAGAAAAGAGTAGCTAGAATAGAAAACATAACATGACATACTCCTAATCTAACTCCCATAAAGTAATGTCTTTTTACTTTTAATTCATCAAGTCTTGACAAGCAACAGAAGATGAAGCAACAATAACACTGATTCTACTGAGCAAATCACCATGCTCATATTCAATGGCTCAGTCTTCATGCCCTCTGTATTTATATTAATCGGGATTCCTGGCCTGGAGTCCATTCAGTGTTGGATTGGAATTGTCTTTTGTGCCATGTACATTACTGCTGTGATTGGAAATTCCATGATTTTAGTTATTATCAAATACGAAAACAGCCTCCACCTACCCATGTACATTTTTTTGGCCATGCTGGCAGCCACAGACATTGCACTTAGTACCTGTATTCTTCCCAAAATGTTAGGTATCTTCTGGTTTCTTTTGCAAGAGATATCTTTTGATGCGTGTTTGCTGCAAATGTGGCTTATTCATTCACTCCAGGCAACTGAATCAGGTATCCTTCTGGCAATGGCCCTGGATCGCTATGTGGCCATCTGTAACCCCCTGAGACATGCCATCATCTTTTCTCAGCAACTCTTAACTCATATTGGAGTTGGAGTAATATTAAGAGCTGCTATCCTTGTAGCACCTTCCATAGTGCTTATCAAATGTCATCTGAAACACTTCCGATCTACAGTCATCTTTCACTCTTATTGTGAGCACATGGCAGTTGTGAAGCTGGCTACTGAAGATATTCGAGTCAACAAGATGTATGGTCTCTTTGTTGCTTTTGCAATCCTAGGATTTGACATTATCTTTATCACCTTGTCCTATGTTCAAATTTTTATCACTGTCTTTCAACTTCCTCAGAAGGAGGCACGATTCAAGGCCCTCAATACATGCATTACCCACATATGTGTTTTCCTACAGTTCTACCTTCTTGCCTTCTTCTCTTTCTTCACACACAGGTTTGGGTTTCACATACCACCATATGTTCATATTCTCCTGTCAAACCTTTATCTGTTAATTCCTCCTTTTCTCAACCCTATTGTCTATGGAATGAAGACCAAACAAATTCGCGACCTTGTACTGAAAATCATTTTTTCTAAAAAAGTATCTTGATCATAAGGACTCTTTCTATAGAAACTGGGATTTGTTCTAAGGAACAACCTGAAAGTGCTGAAAATACATATTCCTGAAATATATGTCACAATCAATTTTTAAATCTCAAATGTTCATAATAAAAGAGATATTTAACAACCTTCAAATACTCATTTACCTTGGCTTACTACTCATATATTTTTTAAAAATCATATACTGAGCTCTCTCTCTCTTTCTCACTCTCTCTCCCCCTCTCTCCCTCTTTCCCTCTCTCCCTCTCTCTCTCCTCTCTTCTCTCCCATCCCCCCGTGTGTGTCTCTTCTCCTCTCCTGTTCTCTCTCTCCTCTCTTTCCCCGTTTCTCTCTCTCTCTCCCCTCCTCCTTAATGCTGCTCTGCAGCTTCCCCCACCAATAAAGACCTTTCGTGCAAGCAAAAAAAAAAAAAAAAATCATATACTGAGATGTCACATTAAATTCTTTCTTTTTTCTTATCCATTTCCTATCCAGCTCCACTTACAAGTGTACAGAAAAAAAAAATTCTGAAAACAGCATTTGATTCCAGGTAATTTCAAAGGACTACTTCACTCCAAAATATTTTCACATTGTTAATCCATCTCATACCTACAATTTTGGCTATTCCCACTTATTAATATTTCATTTTGGGTCTATATTTTAACAAGTTTGGAGTCATTTATGTCTGTGTTTTATATACTTTCTCTAAAATATTTATGAATACAAAAAAAATATAAAATAATTAATATAACATTTGTAGCACAAAACTTATGTAGTGTAATGAAAGGCTATTAACACTGAAAAATACATCATATTCAGGATGCAAAAAAATTAAAAAATTTTTTTTGACTATTCTGAAATATATTTTTTTCAGAAATAAAAATAGTGATCAAGAAAATGTCATGAAGGCTATCTGTAACAGTACGATCAAAACATTTCTGAATGTATATGAATCGTGCCCTATGATTGCACCAATGTACAGAATTATGATTCAATAAAATTATAAGAAAAAAAAGATTTGATCAATTAATTAAATTTGTCTTACCAGTGTTCAAAAAAAAAAATAGTGGTCTGGATTTATTCTTAAATATCCTTCTGGAACCACACATTTTACTGATTTTTTTCATAATTTAAGTTTTATTCAAAGATTAAGGTTTAAGTTTAAAATTGAACATATAGTCAACTGTACTGCATTTAGCTATTTACCCACAGAAATAACCTTAAATATAAAAACAGTTTCTTATTTACCTTTTTATGATAAATACAGAAAACAGTGCCAGAAATTTCATAGAGAAATGACATTGAGTGATGAATAAAATAATATGTTCTTGCTGTTATTCAATAATATCCAAAACCAACAAATTTAGTGGCTTTAAGGTACTATGCAACTTTGTCATACAGAAATCTGCACACTAGAGACTTTATTCTGATACTATTAAGATAAAAGGATGAAGATATTAAAGAATCACATGTAATCTTGAACTAATAGATGAGTGAAACATATAACTGGCATATGAGAAACTTTCCCTTAAAACAAGAAATTTAGATTTTTCTTGACACTTTACTCTTCTTCTGCCCCATATCATCAACCTCTGACAGAATGTTGCAGCAGTAAAGATCATGTCTGTATTTTCTTCAACTCATCTTAAATGCTTAGAACCAATGAAATGATCACTTTAAAAAAAGAACCAAATAGATGGGAAGAGTCATGTTTGATCATCAATTTTGGACAAAGATATGATCAAAAAATATGTTCTCCTTAGCAAAGTATCTCTAGAATGGAAGAAAAATTATCCAATGTATACACCCCTAATATGAGGCAAATTCTTTATCTTTCAAGTGAAGGCTACAACCCATTTATTGCACAGGAAGATGAGGAAAAGGAGGGAGGGAAGGGGAGGGAGAGGGTGGGGGGACATAGGACAAACGGTGAGATCACACGTGTGGGACGTATTTGAAGGGTCAGGAGAAAACTTCAAAATACGGATCAAAAATGTTTTCACATGGTAAATGAGAAAATCTCATGAATGTTATGTCAATCAGGTTGATAAAAATATCTGAGATTGTATGTGAAGCCTGCACACTGTACCCAATGATTGAACTAATGTACACCGCTATGATTAAAAAAAAAAAAAAAAGCTGGGTACATCAATGCAAACATGGGGTACAATGTGCTGGTTTTAAATACAATTTGAAATATTTTCATCGAACTGCTTAACATAGCTTTCATGAGATTTTCTTAGTTATTGTGATCAGACATTTATATTCTGCATTTAGTAAGTTTCACCTGTACCCTTCTAAGATGCACTGTAGGTGTCATCCCACCAATTACCCAACTTCCACACATCTGCCAACTCCCCCTCCTCCTCCCCTTAACCCATATTCATGTGCTATAATTGGGTTATAGTTTTCATATAAAAACCTTAAATTCATTTTATAATAGGGCTGAGTACATTGGATATTTTTTCTTCCATTCTTTTTTTTTTTTTTTCTTTTGAGACACAGCCTCAAGTTGTCACCTGGATAGAGTGCCGTGGCATCACAGCTCACAGCAACCTCCAAGTCCTGGGCTCAAGCAAGTCTCTCACCTCCGCCTCCCAAGTAGCTGGGATTACAGGTACCCACAACAACACGTGGCTATTTTTTGGTTTTAGTTGTCATTGCTGTTTGGCAGGCCCGGGATGGATTTGAACCCACCAGCTCCAGTCTATGTGGCTGGCGCTTTAGACGCTTGAGCTACAGGTGCTAAGACTTTTTTTTTTTGAGACAGAGTCTCAAGCTATGGCCCTGGGTAGAGTACTGGGCATCACAGGTCACAGCAACCTCAAACTCTTGGGCTTAAGAGATTCTCTTGCCTCATCCTCCCAAGTAGCTGGGACTACGGGCACCTGCCACAATGCCTGGCTACCTAAACGCTTTTTCTTCTCTTTTTTTTTTTTTTTTTTTTGTTTTAGAGACAGAGTCTCACTTTGTCATCCTTGGTAGAATGCTGTGGTATCACAGGTCACAGCAACCTCCAGCTCTTTGGCTTAGGCGGTTCTCTTGCCCTAGCCTCCCAAGTAGCTGGGACACAGGTGCCTGCCACAAGGCCCAGCTATTTTATCTGTTGTTACAGTTTGGCTGGGCCTGGTTCTAACGGGTTTGAACCTGCCACTCTTGGAATAGGGGTCCAGGCCCTACTCACTGAGCCACAGGTGCTGCCCATCAAAGTGTTTTCTTAAGCCAGCTTCCTCTCTGTGCTGTTCCCATTCTCGGCTGGCTCATCCCTGCTGGTGGCAGCATGGCTGTAGTAGCTTAAATAAATCACATATGAATGTTAAACATCCTGAAGTGTGCATAAACTGGCCCTTTGTTTTCTACTGGATTACTTACCCAGTCTTACTCATGGCACAAGCAGTCTTATGAGGCTGTGAGGAGCTTGAACTTGGAGCCAGGTTTCCCGTGTTCAAACCCCACCCATACCACTTGCTTTCCCTTCTGTCAAATGGGAATAGAACAGGCCCTGCCTTGTGGGATTATTGTGAGGATTAGAAAAATTAATGTATGTGAGGCATTTAGTTCAAGGTTTAGCCTGTGGTGAAGGCCCAGTGGGTTCGAGTCAGTAATTTTTAGATTATCACAGAGCTGTGATTTTGATGAATGTGCAAATTTTGTGTTTCTTTGTTTAATAATTCTCTTTGCCAAGTCTGAGTTATCCCCACAGACTTGGCAGCTTGGCGAATTATGGGTCCACTTGGAACTGTGTGTTTTGCCCTGCTGGGTTCCGTGGAAGGGACTCGTTAGCTCCACTGCTGGGTGAGTGTATTAGTTTCCCAAACAAAATACCACAAACTGGCTAGCTTAACACCACAGAAAAGTATTCTCTCACGGTTCTGAGAGCTGGAAGTCTGCAATCAAGGTGCCAGCATGCCTGTGCCCGCCCCAAAGGCTCTAGGGGAGAATTCTTCCTTGCCTTCCTCCTACTTCTGGTGGTTGCTGGCAATCCTTGGCATTCCTCGGCTAAAGAGGCATCACTGCAACTTCTGCCTTCGTCACCACCTGGTGTTCTGTGGGTATTTCTGTGTCTTTACATGACCTTCTGATAAGGACACCAGTCATCGGATTTAGGGCCCACCCTAATCCCACATGACCTCACTTTAATTTAGCTTGCTATAAATCTTCCAAGACTGTTTCCAAACAAGATCACATTCTTTGTTTTTTTTTTTTTTTTGAGACAGAGCCTCAAACTGTCAGCCTGGATAGAGTGCTGTGGCATCACAGCTCACAGCAATCTCCAATTCCTGGGCTCAAGTGAGTCTCCTGCCTCCGCCTCCCAAGTAGCTGGGACTACAGGCGCCCGCCACAATGCCCGGCCATCTTTTGGTTGCAGCCATCATTGTTGTTTGGCAGGCCAGGGCTGGATTCGAACCTGCCAGCTCAATTGTACGTGGCTGGCGCCTTAGCCCGTTGAGCCACAGGCACCGAGCCACAAGATCACATTCTTAGGTTCCAGGTGGACATGAACTTTTTGGTTCACTTCTTCAGCTCAGAGCAGGGAGTGAGAAGGGCCACCAAGTTCTTCCAACGCCATCCCTAGAGACAGAAAGCCTCTTCCAAGGAGGCTTTCAGATTTAGGAAGGTCAGAATTTCAGTGTCCAAAGCCAACACGAGTCCCACCCATCAGAAGATGATTATTCTCCTCAAAGCCCAAGCCTAATTGGAATGGATTTTCCAACTAACTACAAAAGCAAACCAGCCAAACCCCCTCCCTACCTCATGCCAGGAGCACACTTACTTTCAGCAAGAATTTCACTTTTAAGCTGAGTTTCTAGATTCACATCCTGATGTCGCCTTAGTTCATTTTGCCCCTTGCAGTGTGTAACCTGATTAGACCAGTACAAAGTACACCCATTCTTTTTGTTCAAGGCTAGATAGATTCATACAGATACCATGAATGCTTTGATCTTTTAAATTTGATTTTCCTATGTAAAAGTATTTAGCTTGGATTTCTTACATTTCCAAGGCCTACCCTGGATCTTTTCCAGCCTTTGAACTTGTTGGGTTCTTGGAGTGGGTGTCATTTGTCTTTGTGTCCTTAGTACTAGCACAAATGAGCCTGGCTCCTAAATAGTATGTTGTAGAAGAAAGAGAACTTACTAATGAGTGTGGGAAGCCAGAGGCATCGTCAGTCTGGCCAGAGAAAGTTCCCTCTCCGTTTCCAAGCATGTTACTAGATAGCCTGCGCCAAGAGAATAGTGGCCTGATTTTAAAAGAAGAGTGAGAAGGCCCAGAAGAAACTGACTCTGCAGTGTGTGTCCATGGCTGTAATGTGAGCTGGCAGAGCAGTCAAGGTTAGACAGGAAATTTTAATTACCCTGGACTTATCCAGAGCCCTCTTTCAAAGGGAGGCTATGAGGACAGCCACTTAAAGGCAGAACCCAAATGCAACATCTTAAAAATGCAGCTGTGGTGTTTTTGCAGCAAACTAAAAGCTTGTGTTTCAATTCCCCAAAGAGAGGGTGGGAAGAGGAGCGATTGGCCATGGGAAAGTTGTCTTTTATTAAGAATCCGAAATGGTGATGTCATGGACGCCCTGCCAACACCCAAATGGCTAAGACACCACTGAAACCCAAAAAGGCAAGGTTGTGGTGGAGTTCATTTCTCACCACGCCCTCACCCAGTTTATTTTTTTTCCTCCTTAGTCTTATTTCTTTCTTTCTTTTTTTCTTCTTCTTTTTTTATTTTGCAATTTTTGCTGAGGCTGGGTTTGAACCCGCCACCTCTGGCATATGGGGCCGATGCCCTACTCCTTTGAGCCACAGTCTTATTTCTGAGAGAATGAGAAAGAGATATAGGTTGGGAATTTGCCAAAGAGGTGAGAGGCCTCTTATGGAGGTTTACTTGGGAGGTGGAGGTGAGGTGGCCCTCATGTTGGGTATCCTAATCTTGCCAATGAGTTGACTTTGAAAATGAGAACCAGCCTGAACAACATAGCAAAGCCTCATCTCTACAAAAAATTTAGAAATTAGCAGAGCATGTTGGTGCCTGTAGTCCCAGACTCTCTGGAGGCTGAGGCAAGAGGATTGCTTGAACCCAGGAGTTTGAGGCTGCAGTGAGTTATGTTGACAACACTGTATTCCAGCCAAGGTGACAAAGTGAGACCTGTCGCTAAAAGAAAATTTAAAAAATAAAATAAAATAAAAAGGGGAAGGTGGATGGAAATAAATGGACATAGTTAAGCGCTTTCCCCACAACTGGAGAAAGGTGAGCTTTTGACTCAGCCAGACTATAGCTTCAGTCAATGGTGATTCGTGTTTTTTCTTTTTCTTTTTTTTTTTTTTTTGAGACAGAGCCTCAAGCTATCACCCTGGATAGAGTGCGGTGGCATCACAGCTCACAGCAACCTCCAATTCCTGGGCTGGAGCAAGTCTCCTGCCTCCACCTCCCAAGTAGCTGGGACTACAGGCGCCCACCACAAGGCCCGGCCATTTTTTTTTGTTGCAGACGTCATTATTGTTTGGAGGGCCGGGCTGGATTCGAACCCGCCAGCTCAGGTTGTACATGGCTGGCGCCTTAGCCCGTTGAGCCACAGGCGCCGAACCAATGTGATTCGTGTTGTATTTGAAATTTCCTCGGCTCGGTGCCTGTGGCTCAACGGGCTAAGGCACCAGCCACATACATCTGAGCTGGCAGGTTCAAATCCAGCCCTGGCCGACCAAACAACAATGATGGCCGCAACCAAAAAAATGGCCGGGCGTTGTAGCGGGCGCCTGTGGTCCCAGCTACTTGGGAGGTGGAGGCAGGAGACTCGCTTGAGCCCAGGAATTGGAGGTTGCTGTGAGCTGTGATGCCACAGCTCTCTATCCAGGGTGACAGCTTGAGGCTCTGTCTCAAAAAAAAAAAAAAAAAAAATTTCCTCACCTGCACTGGAGTTTGCACATCTGACTATATCGAATTAATAAGCGGGGCAAGAGGACCCAGGGCTTGTCTGAACTCTAGGGGGCAGCCCCCAGCTGACCCTGCCTTTAGGGGGCCTTGACCTCTGGCAGAAAACCACCTTGGCTTGGAATTGTGTCTTAGAGCAGTTTAAGTGTTGGTGGCTTCGCATTGTCAGCATGTGTGGTGAGCTGCAGAGTGGCCAGGCAGGAGTTGACCGCTTGCTGGCAGTTTTATCTTTGTGGAGAGTTTCCTCTTCCTCCTCATGCCTCAGTCCCCACCTGCCTCTCTCCTGTCTCTTGCACCATGCTTATTACAGAGCCATCACATCCTACCGACACTTGAGTGATGAGACTTTGAAGCTGAGTGATGAAAACCGTTATTAAAGTCTTACATTATGAAAAAGAAAAGCCCTTTCCCTCCTCTCCCTTGCAAGATTAGTTAAAAAGTGTCGGATTTCTAAGCTGCAAAGTCCAGGGGACTCTAACTTTTTACTCTCAGCCCTGTGATACCCATTGATCCAACTGGTAAATAGGAACACTTCTTCAATTGAATTGGGAGGATTTGGATTTACATGGGGTTACTTCGTGCATGGTTTCACGGTATAGCTGACTGCTGGGGCTCAGAGATGGGCTGAATGACCTAGCATCCAGTCTTAGAAGCTAGTGGCTGCCTGGCCTGTCCTTGTTTCCATCTGAGGAGCCCAGCACACCCTCGAGGTGTAGTGATGTGGGGCTTGCCCAAGCTTGCTTTTGGCTTCAGGCTTCATGAACCTCTGCATATCACAGGCACCCTGGCATGCTTATATGTGTATACCTGTGTGTTCACACACACTCACATGCATCGACTGTGCTTGGCCTCCTCCACATTTTTTTTTTTTTTAAGAGACAATGTCTTGCTTTGTCACCCAGGGTAGAGTGCAGTGGCGTCATTGTAGCTCACTGCAACCCCAAACTCTAGGGCTTAATTAATCTTCCCACCTCAGCACCACCACACCCGGCTAAGTTTTTCTATTTTATGTAGAGGTGAGGTCTTTCTATGTTGCTCAGGCTGGTCTCCAACTTCTGGGCTCAAGAATCCTCTTGCTTCAGCCTCCCAAAATGCTGGGATTATAGGCAGGAGCCATTGCACTTAGTCCTTCACATTTTATAGGTCTCCTTGGACAAGCCTCTGTCACCTCCTCCTGCTTTTGCAGCCCTTGAGTGTTGGTAACCAAGGGGCACCATTGGCCCTAAGTCCCAGATGCTTTGGGGAAGGCCTGCATATGGGGATTTCTGAGTTTGTGGACCAAGTCCCACCTCCAAACAGATGGAACCTGACCTGTGGTCAGTAACTTGCCAAGACATGGGCCTAAGGCCTCTGAGTGCCTCATGGTTCCAAGGCTGTACAGACCTTCTGTGGCTCCTTCTCCAGCGCTCCCGGCTTTGGGCTTCCATGGCCAGCACTGTCCACACGTCTGCTAAAGTCTGCTCCCATGGTACCATGTGCTGATGGTGACGATTCATCTCACTTACGGACTACGGGCTGTTCACTCACTCATTCAGCTAAGCGTTTGCCTGGTATTGGATTATACAGATTGATCCAGAAGGGTCTCTGCCCCTTAGAAGCTCAACAGATTTCTGACAGTGATCTGGGTTTAACATGCTGCTGGTCAGGATACAATCCTGAGGAGCCACCCGCCACCCGCATGAGAAATGGTCCATGTTGCTCAGCAGATCCTGTGACGCTGCTGGGAGGAAGAATGACCTCAGCTTGCTGCTCAAAGCAGGGGATCCTGGTCATCTGGACACAGGCCGGGGGGAGCAGCTAGCCAGGACTGGGAAGGGACTCAGGCCCTGAGGGAAGTGGCATCAAAAACCCGGGGGCTAGCCTCCTAGAGAGAGAGGTTGGGCCTGAGAACCTGACCTTGGCCTCCGATGGCAGAAGTGGCCAGTAAGGACTCAAGGAAATGAATCTACAGCTGTGGGGAGCAAGAGCTTTCTCATGACTGTAACAGAGAAATGGAAAGAATTTATGAACTTCTCCCTCTGGAGGTGCATTCGGAGGGAGGTTTGCAGTTAGGAATAGTTGGAAGCTTTGGGGGCTGGGAGATGGGCTATATGACCTTCACAGGTTCCTTCTAGGCCATGAGCCAGCAAACTTGTTCTATAAAGGGTGTCAGTCTACTTGGCTTCTTGGGCACCACTATTCCCCCTTCATCTCTGCCGTTGTGATAGGAAAGCAGCCACAGGCAGTGTGTGAGTGGATCAGCATGGTGTGTGCCAACGAATCTTTGTGAGTGTGACTTGGCAGCAGTTAGCCAGCCCCTGTTCTAGGCAGTAACACTGGAACTTTCTGAATCCTGAGCCCTGTGAATCTGGGCATGGGCTCACTTATCAGCCTTTCCCACATCTGTGGCCTGGAGTTTCACTTCCTGGGGTACACTAAGGCCCAGAGGGGGAAAATAGTAGATGTCATGTGGGATGGGAAGTCGAGCTGGCAGCTTTGGAGGTTGATTGGACAACTTTGGAGGGCCCAGCTACTCACCACATTCACTCCTGCTTGCCCCCTTCCCAGACCTCCCTTATTCTCCTTGTCATCTCCGGCACCACCACACCTTTGATTTCTCCTCCGCCTAGAATGGGCGTCTGATGAAGAGGTGCCAAGTACAGGGGACGGGCCTTTGACTTTTGCTCGGGAGTCACCTTTGCCTTGATAGCCCTCATTCCTTTAGGGGCTGCCTGGGGTTCTGTGGCTAAGTGCCCTTTTTCTGGCTTTCAGGCTTTTGTATAAGTCATAAGTGAGGGTGAAAAGGGGGTGTCCAGGCCTGTTTTATTTTCTTTCAGTCTTAGCCTAGCACCCAGCCACCCCACCATGTTGCTGAAGGAAGATAAGTTCTTTGTTTTGGAACTAAGACCTGGGTTGCCAGTGACAGTGGGGGCAGCAGCCTCTTCTCAGCTGGTTCCTGGTTCTAGGCCCGGTGGAGCCTTGCAGCAGGGTGAATGGGGAGCAGGGGCCTCCCTCCAGCTGCACCTAGGGTGGGATCCAGGTGGGGTGGTTGCCTGCTCTCCTCATATCCAAGGGCCCCTGAGGCGCAGTCACACCCTCTTCCTTCTGCCAACTTACTTTGGGTTTGCAATAAGTAGGAGGTTGGTCAGGACTTAAGAACTGCCACGAGGTGCCAGTGCTGGCCACTGTGCCCCTCCCTGGTGCTGAAATAGCAGACACCTCCTCGCCTCCCCAGGGATGCCGCTGACCCAGCCCTAGGGCTAGAGGGCTCTACTCCACCCCACACTGCTCACTGAACACTCTTTGTGCCTTGAGACAGCTCTTGTCAAAAACATCTGGCTGCCGACAGGCTCTTTGCCATGGAGACCTGATGGACTCTGTGTGACCTTGCTCCTCCCAGCTTGGCCTTGGTGGTGACAGGGTCTCGGCCCTCTCTCCAAATGTCTCATGTCCCCATACCTATACCAGCTAACTTTATTGAGCACTGCCTCCACCATAACACTGACAGTCACTGCCAACAGGGCACCTCCCACATGTAGTTGTTCCTAGCTGCACACATGGGGACTTATCCACTCCTCATGACACTCCCGGGGGTGCCAGCATCAGCCCCATTTCACATACAAGAAAGCTGAGGCACAGAGAAGCCAGGTAACTTGTCCAGTGTGACACATCTCACAAGTGGTAGAGGTGAGATTTGAACCTAGGTGGCTGGTGCTCTTGCCCCTGTGTCATGAACCTCTCTCATTAATGTTAATCCCAGCTTCCAGCTTCTTAGGCTCCAAAGCTCAACCATGCTTGACACCAACCTCTGCACAGCTGGGTAGGGCCACGGCTGTAAGTCTCTGCAGACTGCCTGACCTCTGGGCTCTGCTGCTGGACCACCTGCCCCAGGACAGCTGCTTCCCCCATCCATCCACATGTTGTAGCCAGAAGGACCGTCCCAGAGGCCAGATCTCATTACCTTGCTTCCCTTTTAAGAAGCCCTTGTGAGGCTTGGTGCCCGTAGTTCAGCAGCTAGGGCACTGGCCACATACACCAGGGATGGTGGCTTCGAACCCAGCTTGGGCCTGCTAAACAACAATGACAACAACAACAACAAAAATAGCCGGGCGTTGTGGTGGGTGCTTGTAATCCTAGCTACTCGGGAGGCTGAGGCAAGAGAATTGCTTAAGCCCAAGAGTTTGAGGTTGCTGTGAGTGGTGACACCACAGCACTCTACTGAGGGCGACATAATGAGACTCCATCTCAAAAATAAGAAGCCCTTGTGGGTCAAAAAGAGGGCAGCATATAACATTCAGCAGCTCCCTATTGCCCAAAGACCCACAGCCCCCCCCACTGGCTGTTACATTCTCTCTCACTGGCTCCCCAGCCTGCTGCCCACTGTCACTGGGCTGCTGGCCCCACACCTTTCTCTCACCCTCTGGTTTCCCACTGATCATACTTGGGTCTGTTGTTATTGATTCTTATGAGGCTCCCTGTCCTTGTTGCGTTTGCCCTGGGAAAGCAGAGATGGGATATCTATGGGTTGCATGTGGCTAACCTCTTCCTGCAGTCCACACACCCACCCCAAGGCCAGCCAGGGCCGTGACAGAACAGCCATCTTGACCCCTGTTGGGGTTTCTGAGCTGTGCCAGCTGCAGCTGCACTGAGGCCCTAATTGCTGCTGGGGGGTGTCACAGTTCCCCGTGGCCGTGGGAGTTAACGTGAGCCTTCAGTGGGGTCCCGCTGTTCCCTGGAGCCGAGCCACTGATCCACATGGGTACGTGCCTGTAAGTGAGACGTGGAAAGAGGTAAGTGACCACCATCTCAGGTTGTCTGTGAGATCGCGTGACCACTTGGTGTACAGTCGGGGCCTTAATTAGGGCACTCGGGTTCCAGTCCGTGGTTCTTTCCACTGAGGGTGCTGGGTGTAAGGTCGTGTGAGCCTGGAGGAGGGACAGAGGCAAGGTCCCACTGGCAGGGAAGGGGGAGGGTGAAAAATTGAAGCTCTTAGACGATGGCAGCCCCGATGCCTTTCCCTCCCCCGTGGTCCACTCGAGTTGTGCGTGTGCCCTTGGCCTCCGAGCCCTGCGCAGCCCTGGCTTGGCTTTGATGGAGTCTGCATATGGAAACCCCATGTTGTTTGGGGATCCACAGGGCTCTGAGAATTCCAGGGGCACCTCCAGGCTGGCCCAAGGGGCCTCAAGATTCTCCTATCAGACTTTTTATGGGAAATGTTTGCAGCTCAAGGGAGGCATCCGGTTACTGCACCTGCCCAGCAAAGAATCCACAGACACTCATTAGACACCCCAGGTTGGGACAGGCCTTTCAGCCCTCCCACTGCAGGGATTGCCCAGGGGAGGAGCGGGACACCTCATCTCTTCCTTCTTCCCCCTTTCTGGAACTGGAAATTTCCAGATCCTCTCATTCCATTCCTTGTTCCCAAACCAAGTCCCCAGCCTGCCAGAATTCACACAAACTCAGGAAGGGTGCCCGTTACAAAGGGAGAGACCTAGGATGACGATCTTCCTCTTAATGAGATATTATTAGCCGAAACGAAGACAGTGAACTTTTGCTTTGTGATGGCCTCTCTGCTCAGAGCAGGTTTGTCTTTAATCTTGGTAACAGCTGGACAGAGGAGGAATTGGAAGCCCAGAGAGTTCAAGTAACTCACCAGGGAGACCCAGCACAGCATGTGATGGAGCCTGGGCTTTGAAGCCACTCTCGGCTGTCACTCATGGACCCGGTTCCCCGTGGTCCCTTGTTATGTCTGTGCTGCTGGGCCAGGGCTCTCTGAGGCAGAGCCCTCTCTACCAGGTCATTCTTGGTCACAGCGTTCTTGGCATTTGTGTGAGAACTTTACACGACTGATCTGTTCCCTCATTGTCATCGGCATATTCCTTTGGGGTGGTCCTGGAGCCTGGTTCGCATTGTTCCTGCACTTGGTTGCTGGCGTCAGTGGGAGAATTCGCATGTAGCTGAAACTTTCCTAGGCTGAGGGAGGCTGGTGCAACCAGTCACCGTCCCCTGCTGTCACCCGCTGCCCTCTCTCCTTCTGAATCCATGTGACAGTCCTCAGCAGGGGCAGGGTAATGCCACTGCAAGCATGTGGGACAAATCTGATTTCAGGCTGTCTGGAGCCTAGGCAGCGGCTGTCTGCCTGTGCCTCACCTGTGCCCTCTCTCAAGGTGCCCAGCGCACAATGCGAGCCTGTAGTGGTGGAGGTGGTGCTCCAGCTCGTCCTGCCTCCCGCTTTCTTTAGGAACTTCTAGACACAGTGCAAGGAAATCCGGGGCGCTCACTCAGGCAGACTGTGGGGGGGTCCCAGCCTCCACTTATCTCCTGCAGCCTGAAAAAATGTTGGCCTCTTACAGAAAAGGAAAGGAATTTGCCAGAAGTGAGCCCTGTGGCACTGGCTCCGCACAGAGGACAGGAAGCTGGAGTTCAGCCTACACCCAGTGCTGCCGTCACCTCCCCCTGCCTCTGCCGCTGGCCCTGTATCCTCGGTGGCCAGGACTGTTGTGCCTTTGCCAGTGGGCCCTCTACTTTAGTCTGTTCTCCGCTCTGAGAAACCCGTCCTGCTTGCTGAGCTGCGGGGTCTTTCTGAAACAGTCAGCTCATGTTGCTTACCTGCTTCAAACTCTTGGGAGTTGCCCTGTTGGAGGGCACAACTATCCCAGAGTGCTTTGTGTGAGCTGTCCCCACTACTCCTTTCTGGGACATTCTGGCAGCCCTGGAACTGACTGGTGACCGTGGCTCCTTCCCATGGCCCTGCACTTTCGCACCTGTCAGCTGGTCCTCCTCTGCTCCAGCTACCTCCTTGCATTCACACAGCTCTACTCTCTCTTTGCAATCTGCTGCCCATTGGGACTGTCTTTGTGCTTTCCTTATGCTCTGGAGAGGACCCAGGTGGAGCGAGCCAGGTGGTGAAAGAGCAGTGAGCAAACCGGGTATTTGCAGGCAAGGAGAGCCGGGAGCTCACCCTGCAAGACTGTGGGCAGTCTGATTAGAAATCAGAAAACTTTGGGCTAATCCTTTTGTTCCTGACTTCACAGTCTCCTTGTCCCCCTTTCAGGGTCTGCTTACTTTTACTTTGCATGCAATTATAAAGTTAGGAAATCTTGTTTCCTAGCCTGCAGCAAGTGGGCAGGAAGGAGGAGCAGGTGATTACGCAGCCAAGGGGGACCCACCCGCAGACACTCAGAGAACTGGGCAGACAAGGGGCACATGGAGGAGGGGCAGACAGCAGTCCTGTGACACCAGGGAGGCTCATCTGGATAGGTACAGTTGGGAAGGGCCCTCACCCCCTCCCAACCTCTTGGCCCCTCTCTTCAGGAGAGCCCCTGAAAAGACTCCCAGTTAGAGGGTATAAGCTGCACTGCTCCTCTCTGACTTGAAAGAGCCAGGGCTGCAGGTTCTGACTCAGTAGGTCTGGGTAGCACCTGAAATCTGCAAGTCTCATCGCCCCAGGTACAGTGAGTGCCATAGCATCATAGCCAACAGCAACCTCTGCCTCTTGGGCTCAGGCGATCCTCCTGTCTCAGCTTCCTGAGTAGCCCGGACTACAGGCATCCGCTACAACACCTGGCTAAATTTCTATTTTTAGTAGAGACAGGGTCTCCCTCTTGCTCAGGCTGGTCTCGAACTCTTAAGCTCAAGCAATTCATTCTGCCTTGGCTGGGATTATAGGCGCGAGCCCCAATGTGGGCCTGAGATCTGCATTTCTAACGTTCCTGAGTGACGGTGATACTGTGGTCCAGGAAACCCATTTCGAATGGTTAGCACCTAGCTGTTTGAAAAGGCAGTGGGTGACTTCCATACCAGGCCTTTGTAGGAAGAGGAGCAGGGTGCTCCCATGCCCTGGTGGTCTCTGGGGCACAGGCAGTTCCCTCCTAATACTAAGGCATTTTCTGGGGCACTGCCACTCTCCTGAGAACCCCCGCCTGAGGGGATCCCTGGGGAGTTTCTGATGGCTGAGTCTCTGGCAGACAAAGGCTGGCCAGCTTGGCTTTTCTTTCAGTTAATGGCAGGATTATTCTGGTTAGGTGAAAACCTAGAAAACCCAGGGGCTCTGCACAGTAGAAGCCAAAAGAATAAGTGATTCATGGACTGAGGAGGGGTCCGGATCTGGCAGACATTGGAAACCGGCCCTGTCCCTTGCTGCTGTCCCCTTGCCAGCTGGCCTTTGGTGGGTAAGGGAGTGGTTACGTGGGCCCCTTGGGCCAGGCTTTCCCCGGTGATGGGCACAAACTGCGTGGCCCAGTGTTCAGGATTCTCAGCCCGTCTCACCTTACCCCACCATTCAGTGGTGGCCTTGACTATTAAACGTTAAACAAGTTGAGAAGCCTTTCCTGTGGGCCCTGGGGAGGCAGGCCTTATCCTCTGATAGGGCTGGGCTGTGAGAGTCACCCAGTAAGGTGTCATGGAGATGCAGCACAGGGACCATGACGGGTGGTGGGTTTGAGGTTTCCCCAGAGTGTTCAAGATGAGGAGGCTGTTAGGGACCCATTTGGGTGTGGGCAGCCCTTCCTTCCAAGTAGAAGCCCTGGAAGCTATTTCCCCTTCATGACTGCAGACAGGTGCTCCTTTTAAAAATAATCCCCTCCCCTGATTGCTTACTAGTGCCATTTCCAGTGGCCCTTTATGACTCTCCAAGCATTCTTGAATTAGAGATGGCCCAAGGCTCCAGAGTGAGTGGCAGGGCTGGGTTTAAACCCAGGTCTGTGACTACAGGGCTATCCCAAGAGCCAGTGGGACTGGAGAATAAAAGATGAAAAAGACCTAGAAAACCATAAATAGGCTCAGCGCCTGTGGCTCAAGGAGCTAAGGCGCCAACCACGTACACCTGAGCTGGCGGGTTCGAATCCAGCCCGGGCCTGCCAAACAACAATGACGGCTGCAACCAAAAAATGGCTGGGTGTTGTGGCGGGCGCCTATAGTCCCAGCTGCTTGGGAGGCGGAGGCAGGAGACTCCCTTGAGCCCAGGAATTGGAGGTTGCTGTGAGCTGTGATGCCACAGCACTCTATCCAGGGTGACAGCTTGAGGCTGTGTCTCAAAAAAAAAAAAAAAGAAGTAGAACATAAATGTGGGAGAAGGTCACAAATCCAGGAAGCTCCAGGAAACAAACAATGGTTCAGGGTCTTGGAATAACATCCTCAGTTGCCTTTAATAAGAGAAATCTGTGGCTCAAGCAGCTAAGGCACCAGCCACATACACCTGAGCTGGAGGGTTCAAAGCCAGCCTGCACCCGCCAAACGATGACGGCTGCAACCAAAAATAAGAAAAATCTGTGTTAAAATTTAAATTATAGGAATTCGTTTAAAATTATCTTTGTTTTATAAACTATTTTGTTATATGCGTTATAAAGTTTTTGAACTTTAATTTATATTTGTACTTTCAAATATTAAAGGGGATTGACTCAGTTACATTTTTTACAAATCTACAATGGGAATTAATATTATTGACTTATTAAACATATCTGCTGGATATGCTATAAACAATATTGGTTAAGAATTTATTCATTAAGTGTATTTGTTAAATTTGACTTCTTTTCTTTTTTTTTTTTTTGTAGAGACAGAGTCTCACTTTATTGCCCTCGGTAGAGCGCTGTGGTGTCACACAGCTCACAGCAACCTCCAACTCCTGGGCTTTGGCAATTCTCTTGCCTCACCCTCCCAAGTAGCTGGGACTACAGGCGCCTGCCACAATGCCCAGCTATTTCTTTTGTTTTGCAGTTCAGCTGAGGCTGGGTTTGAACCTGCCACTCTCGGTATATGGGGCCAGCGCCCTACTCCCTGAGCCATAGGCGCCGCCCTAAATTTGACTTTTGATTGTAATTATTTGCCACTAACCTTATGGAGAATTTCTAAAAAAAAAAAAGAAAATTAAATTGTAGGGGGAAGGCTCAGCGCCTGTGGCTCAACGGGCTAAGGCGCCAGCTACGTACACCTGAGCTGGCGGGTTCGAATCCAGCCTGGGCCCACCAAACAACAATGACGGCTGCAACCAAAAAAATGGCCAGGCGTTGTGGTGGGCGCCTGTGGTCTCAGCTACTTGGGAGGCGGAGGCAAGAGACTCGCTTGAGCCCAGGAATCGGAGGTTGCTGTGAGCTGTGATGCCATAGCACTCTATCCAGGGTAACAGCTTGAGGCTCTGTCTCAAAAAAAAAGAAAATGCCATCACATTCCTTCAATTTAAATCCAGGCCTGTAGAAAGGAAACCCACCCAGAATAGCTTGCTTGAAACCCTAGAGAGGCTGGCAGGATGGCTCCCACCTGTAATCTTACACTCTGGGAAGCCGAGTCCAAGCCTCAGGAGTTCGAGATCAGCCTGAGGAAGAGTGAGGCCCCCAAAACTACTAAAAATAGAAAAACTAGCCAAGTGTTAT
>CAUYON010087650.1:0-2500 GCA_963573935.1 Arctocebus calabarensis
TGGTGGGCGCCTGTAGTCCCAGCTATTTGGGAGGCGGAGGCAAGAGACTCGCTTGAGCCCAGGAATTGGAGGTTGCTGTGAGCTGTAATGCCACAGCACTCTAACCAGGGTGACAGCTTGAGGCTCTGTCTCAAAAAAAAATAAATAAATAAAATAAATAAATGACCATTTCATATGCCCAGAATTGATAGCCTTAGACCAGATGTGCCTCATTGCCGGAATATGGAAACCATGCTTAATGTTAGAACAAAGCCACACATTTAAACTCTGAACCTTCTCTGGGGTTTGGTGACACTGATTTTGTGGATTACATTTTTCATTGCAAGGAACTAAGGGGCAAGTGAGTTCAAACATCCTATAATTTGCAATTAACCAGCAACCTATGGAGCATAGTCGATAGATCAATGACCTTGATGTTAAAAAAGTCAAATGGAAATCTTAGTGTCTCTATAGTTATGTAGCCTCAGGATATACATATATATACACAATACACATACATACGTAAGCAAGTTTTGCAAAACTCTGAAGGGCTAACAACTTAAGACATAATGAGGAAATAAAGTCAAATCATATCTATGTTTTTCCAATATGTGGAGCATAATCATATATTTATAGGACTTTACCAGTTATAAGGCACTTTTCGATGCACTGTTGTCTCCTAATAAGACCTTTAGGTAGCGTTTTTTAAGGGTTAAATGAGACGATTCACACAAACCACTTGGAGGGTGCCTGAGCTTCACAGCAAGGATACAGTGAGATAGTGGCTAGTATTATTATCATTTGATCTTCACATCAATCCTGTGCACCCCAAATTGTCATCTCCACATTGAAGATGTGGGATGTGGGCCAGATAGGCCCAAGAGATGTAAAGTTACTCATCCAGTGTCATATAGATGGAATGTCAGAGCCTGGACTTGAACTCATGTTTTCTCCTCATCTGGTCAATGTTCCAACACACTATTGATCATGGACATAGTGCCATAGGAGGAGTTTTGGTTTTCTCTCTTTTCCTTAGAGAATATAACAAAGTGAGAGCCCAGGATGGATGCCCCAGCCCTGGCTTTCCTATTCTCTGGTCCTGGCCTTGTAGTGCCACTGACCAGTGCTCTTTGGTCAGTGGACAACAGAGGTTCTTAGCCCTCACGTAAGAATGCTCTGGGAATTTGAACAAATCTTTTGGCTTGAACTTTGAAGCAGTCCAATTAAATTAGAATCAGACCCCAGAATTAGTCTAAATTTAAATGTGTAGTAGAATCTATTAACCAAAACATTTACTAGTCAAGCTCATGGATATCCCCTTTGCTCTAAATTCACCTATGAAAATGCATGTCAATAATGTCAAGTAATCCAGAGAAATGGAGGGCAGATTCTCTAGATAATGATGAACTATTGAGTAACCTCTTCGTTATCTTCTGGTGACAATTTTCCAAGCCCTCTCTGTATCCTCCAACCCCAAATGCCACAGGCACTGCATCTCATGGGCAGTGGGATGAGAACTGTTTTCTAGAGGGCCAAGTAGCAAGTCCTGATCAGAACCACCAACACAGCTCTGAACGGTAAGTTAAAACTTCCAGATCTTGGCTCGGCACCTGTGGCTCAATGAGCTAAGGCACCAACCACATACACCTGAGCTGGCGGGTTCGAATCCAGCCCGGGGCCCGCCAAACAACAATGATGGCTGCAACCAAAAAAAAAAAAAACACACACAAAAAAAACTTCCAGATCTCTTGGCTGCTAATGTTGGCAGAATTGTTGCTTCATCTTAGAGCTGACGTTGGGGGTGAAATTCCCCCTCCTTAACGTAATTTCTCCCCCCCCCCCCCGTTTTGGTACAAAGTTCTCAAAATTTGTCTTTTTTTTTTTCTTGTAGAGACAGAGCCTCACTTTATCGCCCTCAGTGGAGTGCCGTGGCGTCACACAGCTCACAGCAACCTCCACCTCCTGGGCTTAGGCGATTCTCTTGCCTCAGCCTCCCGACTACAGGCGCCCACCACAATGCCCGGCTGTTTCTCAAAATTTGTCTTAAGCGGGCACAGTGCAAGTTATGCCAAAGTACAAGTCATGTTTTTTTCTGCCTTTTGCAAAACCTCAGGAAGAAAACTCCACTCTGTAGCCGCACAGATTTGTTTTCTGTACCCACGCCAGGCCTTGGATGTACGGGCCCCTTTTCTGACTGTAGTGTACCTCTGGCTTGGCTTCTGGGATCTAAACTGCTGTATCTGGGTTAACTATTGCCTTTTTATATAAAGTGCTGTCTTGTATGGGATCAGCTCAAGAAATCTTTTTTTTTTTTTCTTTTTCTTTTTAAATGGGCATGGCATTCTCACTTTGGGGGGATAAAGCCCAGGAGAACAAAAGTTTCAGGCAGATTACAATGGATCCTGTCAATTAGACTAGGTGAAGCTACAGCAAATGAATGCTTTACTGAAGAAGACAGAAAATAGTGAGGGAGAGAAAATAAGGCTGGAGGAATACAAGTACAATGGGAGTGACACTGATT
>CAUYON010087650.1:7500-87448 GCA_963573935.1 Arctocebus calabarensis
TGACGGATGCGCATTGTGGCAGCAGCCGAGCAAAGGGGGAAATTAATTGCAGCCAATTAATAATTAATCCCCTTTAAACAGCTTTATTATCTCTCTCGAACGACAGGGATTTGTCTGATAACCCCCTGAAGACTAAATGTCAAGTTTAACCAAATAGTTATTGCTTTATCAACCCGAGTCTGCAAATAAATTAATCAAAAGCAAATCTGTCCTTTGTGCAGCTCATTTGCTGGTAATGGATGGATATGAAGATTTGCCGATATTATTGTCTGTCATTCAATCTAACAAAGTGAACATTTATTGCATATATATTAAAAATTATCCCGGAATCGTGTGGCGCCGGGTTGCATTTTATTGGAGTCTTCCTAGGGGTGAGGTCCCCTCGGATGAGGGCGCGCGGGGAAGACAGAAAGCGCCCGGGCGCGGGTCCCCAATCTCTTTAAGCCCCTGCGACTGCCTTTGCCCCCTCCCCGCGGCGTCCTGCCCCCTCCTCCAGCCTTTGCCCTGAGCGCGGGGTGGGGTGGGGGGACTAGCGGGCCAACGCCCATGTCAAGGCCAGGGCCAGCGGGACCGTGGGGAGCCCCGGAGCCCCGCTACTGTCCAAACCCAGTCTAGGCGCACTGGACAGGGAACCAGCCCTTGGAAATTGGGGCGGGGGTGTGACTGAAGAGAGAGAAACGGGAGGGGGACAGCTCCTCTTTGTCTTCTCTCGGGTTACATCATTTTCTAATTAGGCATAAAATTGTCTTCATACACTGGTATTGCGGCCTTCATAAACATCGCCATTATGGTTCATAAGGACGCCATTGTGGTGAGCTCGGCCCAAAATAGAAAGAGCTGGGAGGGAGAGACCTCGAGTCCGGGAGGCCCTACTTTGTCCTCCCCCAGGAGAAGATGGATGGCCGGTGTCACGCAGATGACGACTTGGGACTATTAAATTGTCGGAAGGGCAAGAATCTTTACCAGCCCCCCGCGCTGGTAGAAGATTCTAGAGGCAGGAGCCAGGTTCTTGTGTGGGCGGGGAAGGCAGAGCCGCAGGATGAGCAGGGCAGGTGGAGAAGGACGCAGTTTAGTGGGGGGCGACACGCGGGTCTCCTAGACGCTGGGTACCCTGTGTACCCTGCCTCTGAACTCAGGGCTCCCCTGGTCTCGAGCTGACCTCGCACCCCAAACCCATCGCCAGGGTTGGGGGGAGCAAGCCGGGCCAGAGAACCGAGAGGGGCAGCGAACCCGGAGCAGTTGAGGGCTGTGCCAGGCCAGGCCGGGAGACAATTGTTCTCATTATTCGGGCCACCAGCCCGGTCGAGGGGCGCGTCGCTAACTGGATAGAGATGGATGGAGGCGCCCTGAGCCCCCAGCGTCGTGTCAGACCCGGGGCAATTACTGTCCCGTCAGGATGGACACAGCCCCGCCACCCTGACCCCGGCGCGCAGGCCCACTGGCTGACCGAGCCTCCTGGGCGGTTCTCTCCGGCGCGGTTACAATAACGCGACTTGACATAAATAACTCCCCCGCGCTTGTCCACATCTGCTTGACCTCCTGAACCCGCCGAGAATCTTTGCTGTATTTAGCTAAATTACATTTTTTCCTATAGAAAAACAGCTTTTAAAACTGTCAATTGGAGTCCCCTGTCTTGTGCACCTCTAGTTTGGGCTCTGGTGTTTCTCGGAATCCCGTAGTTGCTGCTTCGGGGACAGGTCTCACCCTGCTTACGCCCTGTGTGGTATCCCGACTTTTCCAAGGGACCTGCGGGCACTTGGTGCTCCAGGCTCTGTTCGGGTCTCTAAAAATCGTCTTTCTCAGCTAGGGCAGGGGGCTCAGAGTGGAGAACGGTGGGGGCTGGAGACAGGAGGGCCGTTCTCTGGCGTGCTGACCCTGTGCTGGGTGCTGGGCGGTCTGAGGGGGCAGCTGTGGGGTCAGGCCAGCGGACAGGAGCAGCCTGGCGCCTCGGGTGCTCTCTTGCTGACTGGATCTGGCAAGGGGGAGAGCCCGGAAGTACCACTCTGGCGCCATGGGCTGCGCTTGCCAGACGCCAAGGCAGGAGCGAGCTGGGGGTGCTAAGAGGAGGGGAATGATTCGGGAAATTCTGGGGCAACCGCATGGCTGGGTCCTTCCAGTTGGCTGATTTTCCAAGGCTCGGGGTGGGTGACGGGGTGGGGATGGGGTGGGTGGCATCACTGCTGCCACTCTCCCTTCCTGACAGCCTCCTGCTTATTTAGGCGCGGCTGGCCACGAGTCAGAGGATCGGGGCAGGGTCTCAGAACTTCAGAGAGGGCGGGCCTCTCAGAGCTCAGTGCCCAGAATGACCCCCAAATGTGAGGTATAGAAAGTTCATTCCCCCTCAGCTGGTTTGGGCCCCCTGACTTTCTGATTTCTGCTGCCGATCAGGAGTACAGGGGGAGCCAAGGCTGGGCCTTGCCAGAGTAAGTTCTACTGATCACAGGTCCTGTGGCCTTGCTCTGGTCCTTCAAAAGTGGCAGATCCAGGAGCAAGCCCTTAGCTTAGCAGCTGTATCAAATCAGATCAAGTCACATCCAACCAAACCAAAACAAATAGTAATCTCTAGATTCCAAAACTCTGGGACCAGTTTTTCTTATAACATGTTTTCTTTCCATTAAGGAAAAGGATCTTTTAAATGTCCAAATGTCTTGAGTGTGGTTTTCACACTGTCACTGTCGTTGGAGACATGGTCCATGCTGGTGTCTCTGATTAGTCTTCCTAATCTCATTCATTCATTGACTCACCATTAGTCATCCTTTAATTAATTCTGCAAATGTTTGTGAGGAAGATAGTCCCATATGAGATTTACAAAAGAATCAAAGTGTACTAAAGAAACTTGCAGTTGCCTTGGAATTAAAATCAGGTGCAGTGGTACTGAAGGGTTTCTGATGTAACTTGTTTGTGGGACCACAGGATTCAGGTTCAGCCCAGATTTTCCAGTTCCTGACTTGGGGACCTGGGTCAGGCACTGAAGTACTCTGAACCTCAGTTTTGTCATCTGTGAAATGAGGGTGTGGGACACATGCTGTATATGTCCCCCTTTTCTCTAAGTACTCTAAGACATACAATATTCATAGTCCAGCGATGAATGGATATCAAAGTTCCTATACCGATTTGGGGAAGACACCAACTTCTGACTGTGCTTCTCAACTTGAAATTCCACATAGTAGAGGACAGAGTACAAGGAATATGTAAAACACACACTGGATTAGGAATCTGATTCTCATTGGATATGTAAAGTTGGTTGTCTTATTTAGTTTTTCTGAACCTGTTTCTTCTCATATACAATAGGAATAATAACGTCTGCTCTGTTCTTTCTACAAAGTAGCTCCAAGGAACTCTGATAATGCATACAAACGCTTTGAAAACTAACATACATCATGGAAATTAAGAATACTCATGAAAACCACTCTCTAGAAGACACCCCAGTGATGATGGCCGGGAAGATGGGTTTCCTCCGTTGTTTCTTGCTTGGACAACACCTGCACGCAACTGGAATGACATACAATTTGCTATGCTGCCATCAGGACAGGACTTTCTGTCCTTGATTTTCATCATCTACCTGTGGATGCTAAGAGAAGGTCTCAGAGAGAAGGTCTAGCACATCCAGCAGAAATACTTGCTTCAGTATTTTGAATTTTGTGGAAGTTTCCTTGACAAGATTTATTATTGACTGGGAAAAAGCGAAGAAAGCCAAAAAGTCTTCTGAAGCATCTTGGCTGATCCATCCATCTGAAGAAGCACACATTTCTATTCTTGCCAGGAAAAACAAAAGGAAACCTAACTGTTCTTTTCATAATATGCTCCTGCCTAAGAACTTTGTTTAGCTTACTTGGGTTAGGGAGATGAAGGGAATTTCACAGGAAACTTTGCCTCCTTACTGAATGCGTGGAGGAAAATCACAAAGGGTTTTTAGAGAAAAGGACGTTGACTCTTTAGAGAAAGTAGATTTCTCTAAGGAGGAAATCTTGGAAGGGGGAATTCGGGTGGGGATGAAACCTCAAGAAGGAACAGACCCATCTTTCTACTATTGGTCTGAATGTTGGTAAAGCAGCTAGCAATGTATTCATCCCTGTGGCCTGTGGAAATCTTCCAGCAGGTTCTCAATCAAGGGAGCTGCCTTTCCTATTATTCTCTTAATTTTTGTGTTAAATGTTAACATTCTGATGCTGTCTAACCATGGTACCATTGTCACAGAATGTTGACTGGTTCTTTTATCTCCATTATGGGCCTGCCTCACTTGCAGATTTATGCATTTTTGATATTAAATTCTTTCTATCATTAAGCCTACTGCTCTTGTTGACTTTCCTTGACCCCTTGCCCTGGTCCCCAATACTATTCCATATTTAATATGAAACATTTTTCTCAATGCCCCTCTTAGCTTTGTTACCATCCGTTTGACGGCTGTCCCTAATGACCTGTGCTGTTTGTTCTGTTCTTGAACTTGGTGGGGTCACACATTCTTAAACAGTGATGTCCTCTGAATGTCCACCCTTGCTGTCCAGCTAAGTTGCCCTGTGTCACAAGCTCTGCCCTTTTCACTGCCCCTAACTACCAACTGCTCCTAATCACTTAAACAAACACCTTCCCTAATGGTGCCTCAGGCCCCCTGAGCTTTTTGGGTTTTGTTTAGCTGCTAATGTTCTGCCTGGCCCACCGGCAGCTTGGCCTGATGACCCGATACATCGCAGCTCTTCTCCTTGGAGCGCCTGTCTTGTCCAGCGCCCCCTGGGCCAAAGGCCAGGGTCTGGGCAGGATTGACCAGCTGCTTGAGGTGGCCACAAAAGACAACTTCAGCTTGGAACAGGCAAATGAATGTATTCATTTATCTTTCTTCCCCCCCCCCCAACCCCCTAACCCATCCACAGACTCAATCTACTGCCTGGCTTGAAACAAGACAAAGGGAAAATATTGTGAAGGGGGGTAGTCGAGGCCCGTCTCCCACCAGAAATCTTAGCTACCTTCTTGGGGGCCGTCTGTTCAGTTTCACAACACTTACAAGATCAATTTCCAGAATTGAAGCTGCCTGGTGTTTTGATTCTTCCTTTGCCTGTGCATTTGTGCCCTGAAGGTCCCTTCCAAATGGATACTAATTGTGGGGGCTGCACGCTGCTGGCTGCTCCAATGCCCCAGGGCCCGAGGACCTGCTTCTCAAAGCCTTAATTGACAAGGACCTGTCTGTATTTAGGAGCAGCTGGTCCAGAGCATTGGCGCATCAGTGCAATCTTAACGCAGCATCCCTAGCCCGGAGGAGGATGAGGGTAAATGTGGTTAAAATGAAGGAAGATTTATAGCTCGCCCCCTTGGGTAATAGGATGAAGACAGCTCCCAAGATTTTCCCCTACGAGGGGTTCATTCATCAGCTCCCAGGCCTGGTAACCGGGGAGGAAGTGTGCTCAAGCCATTATTACTAATGGGGGAGGGGAGGCGGTCCGCTTAGAACAATTAGGCAGGTGACAATACTCCTCTATAATGCATCGTCCCCCAAATGGACCGGGGTTCGCAGACTGTCGCGGCTGTCTCTTGTTCCGCGGGCCTCGGCGCCGGTGCCTCCGCCCCGGTCTGGCTCTGGGTTAATGGTGGCGCCACCGGCAGGCGGGGAAGGAAGAGGGGACTGAGCTCTGGCTGTCCTTCCCGGGAACAGGGAGGCTTTCCGCGGCCGCTTGGACTCCTCGTTCGGGTGTTTTAAAGTCCCAAACAGCTGGTGGCAAGGGCCCTGGCATAGACCAGTTTCTGCTCCAGGCACCCCATCAGGCGAGCAGGGGTCCCCGCTCCACGCTGAGCGCAGAGTCGCCTTTCTGAAACCTGCTGGCTCCGTACATCCCGCCTTTCAGCTGGTGACAAAGAAGGTTGATTGGTTCAAGAAGAGCCCGGGTCTGTTGCAATGTGTGGGAAATACTTTGATGTCCGCCCAGTTCGCACGTGTGAACAGGGATAATGGGTGTGGGGATCTTCATTGAAATTTGAAGTTTTTAAAGCAGAAATTCCCTAACTTTTGCCCGTTTTTCTCAACTTTCTCTTTTTCTTTTTTTATTCCTTCAGGAACAATGCCAACATTGAAGCCCTCGGTTGGAGTCTGCACAGTTGGAGATCTTTGGTGCCATTTTAGACATCTTTGGATTTCATCAATCAAACTGACTGCAATTTTCCATAAAAACCCTGAATTTGGGTCAGAAAGTGGGCAAAGTAGATAAAGATCATTCGAGCTGTCTTATAAGATGATAAATAGATATCCTTTCAGGCCAACAATGCCAAAGTGCAGTTTTGTGATTCCCTTCCATGGGTTCTGAATGCAGTGAGTCGAACCGATTTATACATGTTTTCCCAGGGTTTAGGAAGTGTCTTTACATACTTATCAATAGTAGCCTGACCTTTTTTAAGAGTGTTTCTTGCTTTGGGTATTTTTTTCTTATGTTTTGTGTATGTGTGTATTTCCCACAAAACACACAAGAAACCTCTTTCTTCTTTTATTGCTCAAATCAATAGAATATGGGTCTGATCTAGATAATTCTCTGCAAATAGACTAGTTGCAGCAGCTTATGAATTGATGCAGAGATTCCATTGGCTCTGTGGTTGTACAAGAGGCACTTCTGACGCCATGTTGGACACCATGCTGGGACGTAAACTCATTTTCTTAACATCACCACCACCAACTCCCACTGCCACTATGTTTTCTTATTCTTGAACTTGACAAATGGCCTTTTGTATAAGGTGAATAAAAGGAAAACCCTAAAAGAAACAGTAAAAAGAACTCCCAAAAGGATCTTAACCTGATATCTTCAAAGACCTTACAAATGTTAGTTGAAATAATTTCTGAGTGCATAAGAGCTTTTTACATCTTTCTTCTTCATTCTTTGTTTTTTAAAAACTATTCAGCGTATATTACATGCCACCTCCTACTCACTGTCTCAGTTTAATTACTATATCTTTGAGTCACCTTGACCCTTCTCTTCAAAATGTTTTCATTTTGAGAATCCCATCACTCAATATTTTTAGTTAACCAAGTGTTTTTATTTTGCTTGCTGATATTATTATTGTGATTACAGCATATCTATTGGTGAAGTTGGGAAGAGTTGACATCTTTTTTAAAATTTTATTTTATTGTCTTTATTATTAAATCATAGCTGTGTACAATAGTGCAAACAAGGGATACAATGTGCTGGTTTTATATACAATCTTAAAAGAGTTGACATCTTAATTGTATTGTGCCTTTGGATCATTAGGACTCTATCTCCATTAATTTAGATTTTCTTTCATTTATTTCAACAGATTTTTCACTGCTATTCTCCACATAGGGCTGTAGGATTCTTGTTAATTAATTAATTAATTAATTTTGTGGGGGATGTTAACCAGGTACTTTAAAAGGTTCTTGAAGAATTACTGGTTCTTCATGGAGAAACCATGCTTGTCACCATTGTCTATTTATGAATTAATGATCCAATGTGTCTTCATGAACTCATAGACTGGGGGCATACACAATAATGCAGCAAATACAAACATGTAAGATGTTTTTCCTCCTATATCCATCACAAAATTATCATCTCTTTTCTGTGCTTTACTTTTCCAAACTCAGTAAACATCAAATGTATGTTACAAAGCATCTATAGAAGAAAGTATGGCACAGAGGAAGTTAATTACTCTTACCAACTTACTGGCTTTTTAGTTTTGAATGAGGCAGGAAGCTATTGCTACAGTTATTTAAACACTGTCCCATAGCTAAAATAGTTTTCAATTTTTGGATATATAATTCCCATGTAAGATTAAAAATAGCAAATAGAGGGCGGCACCTGTGGCTTAAAGGAGTAGGGCGCTGGCCCCATATGCCGAAGATGGCAAGTTCAAACCCAACCCCGGCCAAAAAAAGAAAAAAGCAATTGGAGATTCAGAAAAAAATATTTTCTGGAGTTTTAAAAGACTATTACAGATACTAAATTCATGAAATGAAAACAAAAACACTGTTATTTATCATAATTATCTGAAATAATCACATTTAAGTATTTTTATATTCTTCCTATTGCCCTTTCTTTTACTCCTAATATTTACTTTAGACATATCTGTGGTATACACAAAATCTATTTAGTGAGTTAGAAGGAGAAGGGGGAACGTGGAATAGTAAAACTAACCTTGTAGTGGGAACACACCTACGGTGCATCTTAGCAGGGTATTGGTGAAACTTATTAAAGGTAGAGTATTAATGTCTTTATACAGTGATCAAGAAAATGCCATGAAGGCTATCTGTAACAGTATGATCAAAATATTTCTGAATGTGTATGAAGCACATTGTGCCCTATGATTGCACCAATGTACACAATTATGATTCAATAAAATTATTTTAAAAAGTGAATTGGCTCAAAAAACCCTCAAAAGTCAAAATAAGTAAATATCTAATTAAATATTTATAAAAGGAACATATTGCAAAGACAACTATAACCCAATTCAACTCATATATACATGGATTTAACAAGTTTGGTGCAAAAAGAGGTAAGTTCTTCAATGCTATGAGAGTCCAGAGCGTAAAGCAGATGTAAAGGCATGGCTACATTGATACAACTCTGCCAGGCCTGGAGGGCCCAATGGGATCAGTCCATATCATCTCAAAAAAGAGGGCTATTTAAACTTTGGTTATTTTTTCTATGGTTTTGCCAAAGGCCTCACAAATGAGAAGCTCTTACCTTGTGTTCATTCTCAGAGAGCAAAACTAGCAATTATGATTTTTAGAGTTATTAAATGGATTTATTTTTAAGTAAAATACTTGAACTCAAAGCAACGTATCCTAATTATGTGCTTAAACTTTAATTATAAATGGTCAGCTCTGGTTAAGTAAAACCTAATGCTGAAAATGATGAATTGTTCTATTACTGTCAGATATAAGTTCTAAGAGCACTCTGTCCTTTTAGGGCACTAGCCAGACAAACCAGCCATGTGCTTGTTCTTTTTCATATCTCATCTAGACAAGGACAATTTCCTTTTATTTTTATTGCAATACTTTATGTGTTACTCTATTATAGAGCTCTTGTGCAAGGCCTGGACAGCTCCTATTTGCATTTAGATTTCTTCTTCCATTTTTCTATATTACAAAGTATTACAAGAGTACACATTTTTAAATATGTATATCTCTTTTATAAAACTTTAGTCGTGGTGAAAAGTGTGCCCATCACCCAGATAGTGTTCATTGTACATACTAAGCAGGTTTTTGTCCATCCCCTCCTCTGCCTCCACTGGTGCTTGATTTCTGTTGAGTTTTGCAGTGAGAATAGAGACCAAAGACCCCATTCTTGGCAGGGGAGGGCACCCCCAGAAAAAGGGAAAATTAAAAAGTAAGCTAAAGGAATTGGAACAAAGAAAAGTCAGCTAGTTCAGTTTACCTTTAAGCTATCTGTTGCTAAATTTCTTATCTGAATAAGTTTCCAGCCTTTCTTGAAACTCTGGCCTATTGGGGATACAGTTTATACTAATACCCTGCTGACTCTGTGAGCACTCTGAGAATAATAGTCATAGAAGAGGCAATGACAATGTCCCCAAAAAGACACATCTTCTAGAGAGTTTCCTGCCTATTAAACAGACAAAGCAGAGACCCATTGTGGAGGTTTGCATTTGGCTCGGACAGAGACCAAGGGAATACCTTGAGCCCTCAGATATGGGGAATAAAGCTAAACACCCCTTATCGCAGAGGAAAATCCTCTGTGGTGGTGATGAGAGGAAAAAGTCTCTCTCCCACCGATTCCTCAGAGGAGATAAACACCAGTGATATTTTACTCACAGTGAAATAGCAGAGCTTAATACCTCCTTAGGAATCTCTGTGTGTGTGACTCCAGACAGAAGGCTTCCCCCACACAAGGCTCAAGTTTCAGATGCTCTAACACTGCTCAAAATCTTTAAAGTTAATAATAATAACAATAGGAGCTGATAGCTAACTCAAAGAAACTACTGGCGTCTTTGTTCCCTCCATAACTTACCACCCAGGCAAAGAAGTTTCAATAAAAGCTGTGTGGAACAAAGACTTGGGGCTACTCACAGAGGCCCTCTGAACAGACAGTGGTCCTCTGAGCTCCCACCTTAGAAAATTCAGTGTCTCCTGTCTCTTTCTGTATCATCATTCCTAACTTTATATTTCTTCAGTTGGTCACGTCAGTTCCACAGGTCTTAGCAGACCCTGCTCCCAGGTGGGACCCCGACAAGTTTCACTTCCTTTCTATGCACAAGTGTGCTCATCATCTAATTCCAATTTAAGAGTGAATATACGTGTTTGAGATACTTCACTTAGGATAATGGTGACTAGCTCCATCCATTGTTGCAAAGGCTTTAAGTTACCCTTTCTCATAGCTGAATAGTATTCCATGGTATACAGAGACAACATTTTATTAATCCACTCATGAACTGGGCACTTGGGTTGATTCCACATCTTTTCAACTGTAAATTGTGCTGTGATAAACTTTTAAGTGCTAGTGTCTTTTTAATAAAATGATTTCTTTTCCTTTGGGTAAATACTCATAGTGGGATTTGCTGGATCAAATGGCAGGTTGATTTAGTTCTTTGAGATATCTCCATACTGTTTTCCATAAAGGTTGTACTAATTTGGAATCCCACCAACATGTGTAAGTATCCGTTTCTCTCCAAATCCATGCCAAAACCTATTGTTTTTGGACTTCTTAATAAAAGCCATTTTAACAAGAGTAAGGTGACATCGATAGTTATTTTAATTTGCCTTTACTTGATGATTAGTGACATTGAGCATTTTTTCATATACATATTTATTGGCCATTTGTGTATTTTCCTTTGAGAAGTTTCTGTTTATGTCTTTTGCCCACTTTTTGATGAGTTTGTTTGAAGTTTTTTTCTTGCTTCTTTCCTTAAGTTCTTTAGAGATTCTGATTATTAACCCTTTATTGCATATATAGCTTGCACATATTTTCTCCTAATTTGCAGACTTTTTGTTCTATAGATTATTTCCTTGGTTATATAGAGGATTTTAAATTGACTCCTTAATAAAGTTATAAAAACAACCAGATATATAGTAGTGATACAGAGCATATGTGAAGCAATATAGTATACATAGCCCATTTTTACAGAATGTCATTTTCACCAAAGATTTAGGGGGATTTTTATGAATATACAAAGTTGTGAATATTTATTGAGATAGATAGGTGGACAGGTAGAGGATAGTTTTTTTTAGAAGGGTAAAAATCATGGTTCTTATGTAACTATTAAAGAAATATGTGCCAATATTTTATTTTACTCATTAATTAATAATCAGTAAGACTTTACAAGTAGTTCAAAAAGAATTCAAAGTACTACATATTTCTAATCAGATAAAAAAGTGCTTAAATTCATTTATAAAGTCAAAACTGTAAAATTAATCAATATCCAAGGGTTAATAACAAATTCCATGAATATAATTTAGATGTTTATTGAGCAAATGTTATTTCATTGGTATCAGTTAACCAAAATGTACAGCGATATGAAATTGCCTAAAAAAAATGAAAGGCACATATCACCATTATATCTAGTAACACCTATGGGTAGAGTAGATGTTTGGTATACATTGGTTCATTTCAAGTTTTTTGTAGTTTTTCCCAAAAGAAAGAATCTATCAATAAACACAGATTATAATTAAAAGAATGAAAATTTTTAAAGTAAAATATCAATTTCTGATATCACATTAACTTTCATCCCAAAATAGGTGTATTTAAATTATTTTTGACTATAGATAACAATTATGGCATCATTCTAAAACAGGCATTTTTATTCTGGGATATAGGGGTAGAATTACTGAATTTTCTAAGGGTGGAAATCATTTAATTTCTTCTAAGACTAAAATAGTATTTGTTACTTGATGGCTTGAAACCAATCCTTTAGGATGTACTTTGGAAGAAAATTCTTTGATATGAACTAATTTATTCAAATACTTCCTCAAATGCAGAATATAGCAGTTCTACTTTATCTTATTCATATACCTAAATATAGAATCTTATTATTTAAAGATGAGAATAAAGTTTTTCTTTTAGTATTTTCTCATATTATTTAATTTTGACATTTGTGTCCATTTTTATTCTCTTTTGATATTTAATTTTTTCAAATCTGCCCTTTTCCACAGACATACATCTAATTACTATTCAAAATTATATTGTGAGAAATAGGAAATCCCATTTGTGGCTACCAAGGAGGAAAAATGATACAGAGACTTTGGAAAACATTTGATGATTTATTACAAAACTAAACATACTCTTATGATATGAGCCAACACTTGGGCTCCTTGGTATTTATCCAAAGGTGTTTAAACCTTACATCCACAGAAAAATCTGGACATGGACATTTATAACAACTTAATTCATAATTTCCCATACTTGGACACAACCAAGCTGTAACTTCAATAAGTGAATGGTAAACTGTGATAAATCCAGACAATGGAATATTATCCTGAGACAAAAAGAAATGGGCTATAAAATCATAAAAAGACATGGGGGATCTTTACATGTATATTACTAAGTGAAAGAAGCCTATATAGTATAAAATTCCAATTGTATGACAAGCTGGGAAAAAGTTATGGAGACAGTAAAAAGATCAGTGGCTGCCAGGAGTTGGGAAGAGTGGAATGAGTAAAAATAGCAGTGAAACTACTCTATATGGTATGTGAGTCATAATACATATGTGCAAATCTATAGAGTGTACAACATCAGGTGAACCTTTTGTAAACTGTGGGCATTAGGTGATTATGATGTGTAAGTGTGGGTTCATTAAGCATAACCAATGTACCCTGTGGTGAGGAATGGTGATGTGGGGGAGACTATGCCTGTGCGGAGGCAGGGGATATATGCGAAATCTTTGTACCTTCTGTTCAACTTTACTGTGAATCTAAGACTTTACTAAAAAAAACCCAGACTTTAAGAAATGTCTACTATGTGGTGGTAGAACATTATAATATTCATCTGACTAACATCGAAAAAAATGAGAAGAAACAAACTAAGAATCTAGGAGAAGATATGTCTGACCCATTTTATGCGCCTTCAGGAAAGTTATTTTTCCAGTTGTTTTAACACTTTTTATGGGCTAAGAATTATTATAGGCATTTTATAGAGAATGATATTAAGGCTCTGAGAGGTTGAATGGCATCTATATTTGCACCCAGGTTTGTCTATCTTTAGTATGTGTATATTTTACAAGTACAACACAATATCTCCATGTGTCCAGCTTTCCATAATCTAATCTGCCAAGATCAAGTTACAAAAAGTATTTAAAAATCATAAAAGCGGTGTAGCACCCAGGGTTCAGTGGGTAGGGCATCGGCCACATGCACCAAGCCTGGTGGATTCTAACCCAGACCAGGCCTGCTAAACAACAACTGCAACAACAAAAAAATAGCTGGGAATTGTGGCAGGTGCCTGCAGTCCCAGCTAGTTGGGAAGCTGAGGCAAGAGACTCACTTAAGCCCAAGAGTTTGAGGTTGCTGTGAGCTGTGATGCCATTGCACTCTACCCAGGGTGACAGCTTGAAACTCTGTCTCAAAAAAAAAAAAAAAATCAAGAAAGCAGTTAATGACCATATGCCAAAGCTTCCTTTAATTAATGAATTAGGAACCAAATAGAAAGCAAGACATTTGGCTCCAAGGACATCTGAAATGGATATTTTTGTGTAGTCAGTAAGGAAAGAAATGCCAAAATATGACCACCAAATTATATACAAAACTGGCTGTGTTCTTATTAGGGAATAAAAATCCTAAGTTTTGGAGTTATTATATATGTTCTTACCAGTCCTCCACCCCATAAATCACATCTCATGGATAGTTTTTTGCAGGAGACTGAGCACCAGGATTGTAGGAGTGGTCACAGGTTCTTGAGGGAGGTGCTAGGAGCTGGACAATCTCCTGGTGACCTGGAGGTGTTTTGTAGCCCAGAGACAAGCAAGCCCTCAAGCAACTGCATGCCTTAATGAGATAACATCTGTTGCTTGTTAGTAAGCAGGTGTTTAACCTTGAACTTTTGTGGTGCATGAAGGTGGGAGTGGAGCCCGTGGGGAAAGAGCACATAGCCTTTGTATGTTGGGTGCCCCCAAACCTGTTGTATACTGTTTCAATAAAAGGCCACAAAAGAGGTTACTCAGGGCTTCCCTGAACCTATAGGAAGTCCACCTCTTGCAAGCATTGTACTTCTAATCCGTGTCCCGGCTGTTTCTTTCCCACGGTGAAGGGATTCCCACAGCAGGCACTGACAGGTAACAGGGTGCCATAGCAGCACCAACTGTTTTTCTTTTTTTCTCTGAAGATAAACCTATAACAGTACAGGCACATAAAATACCTGTGCTTGTTATTAAAACTGCATTACATCCTCTAAGAGTGTAAGACTCGTGTCAAATAAGTTTATTGGCAAAAGGTCTACTGTAGCATCATAATGAAAAATCAAGAATTATCATTTTTCTTTATTTAAAATTTGAAATAAATTATTATTGTACAGATAGAATGATTTGAGAGTATAGGCTCTACAGAAAATTGCCTTGGTTCAAATGTTATCCCCTCCCCCTATTAGCTCCAGGTTCTTAATCAATTTACTTAAATTCTCTCTGCCTTGATTTCCTAATCGTAAATGTGTAGGTGATAATGACAGAGTTTACTTTATAAAGTATCATAATAACAGAGGTGGGAACATGGCAAATAACCAGTCAGGGTTGATACTGGAAGTGTGACTTCATTTTGGTCCTTTTTATTATAGCCACAAGGTGGGGATAAAGCAGGTTTCACCTTGAGGATTTTTGCCTCCTTTTCTTTATTTGTTTCTAGATTTTCTTCCATTATCTTGTGTTTATTTCTCCAAGTCAGTAACACCTTTCACTTAAGGCTATTGAGTTTTATGAACCATGTTTCTAGTTGGTTAAATTTATATGTAGTTGTAGTCCCGTCAGGCAATTTTCAACAACTGTTATTAATTTCATATCACTACATATTGGATGAACATATTCATGATTCTAGGATCAGATCATCAATCAAGGATTGTAAGATTTGTTCCAGAACCAATGTACTAACATAAAGTTCCTTGAACTTACTGTGAAAATATGACATGTGTTGTGTTAATAGTTGTGATATTTCTTTTGTTACTGATCTTAACTCTATGAAATTTAGTTTTTCTGAAATGTGTTACTTAAAACAAGATGACTCAGTCTGAAATATATGCTTTTTTTCCTCCCTAATTTTACTCATCTTTTCCAAAATGATGTCTTTTAATGAGGAGACATTGAAAAACAGACTTCATATTTGGATATAAAGGGATGTGTCATCAGTACAAATGATGGTTAATTACATAGAAATAGTTTTGGAAATGTGATGGCTAGCAGTCCCTTAAAATTCTGTGATATTGCTCCACACTGAATAATTTAAATTAGAAATGCAAACCAAATGCTAAAGGTAGCATTTGGCAATGTTCTTGATTAGAATATCTGCATGTAGTATTTGTTTATGCAGCTACTGAAGTGCCCTCCCTGGTTGTTTTGCTATTTGAAGAATCTTCATAGAATCCCAAGTACTTGTTGTCACTGAGGCAAAAACTAATTTGTTTCCCATTATAATATCTGCCTTTCCATTCGTGTATTTAATTGTGTGAGGTCTTGGGAGTAGTTTCTGACTTTCCTACGAGGAAAAATGAGAATACAGTGGTTACCTTTGACAGCTTACAGATAAAATAATTGATGGAAAATAGTTTGGAAGGCTGAATTAAATCCAAACTATAAAAGCCTTAATTAGTGGAAGCATAATTATAGGGAACTATTGTAGATTGAATCTAAATTGTATTAAAATATTTTTCCAACTGATTTGAAGATGGAAGAAGCATGTTTTACACCACAAGCAATTTCTCTAAATTACTGCCCATCATTGAATTTCATAAATTAAAACTGAGTACTAAAATAAAAGCTTGTTGCTACCATTGTTTTTGTTTTTTCAGTTTGGAATGATTTTCTAAGGCAGTTTTTGAGCAGTAATATTTTTCCTTCCTTTTGTATATGGCAATCAGTTCAGTCATTTTCAAGACCAAGGATATCACTGATTATTTTTTTTTTCTTGAGACAGACTCTCACTTCGTCATACTTGGTAGAGTGCTGTGATATCATAGCTCATGACAACCTTAAACTCTTAGGCTCAAGCAATTCTCTCACCTCAGCCTCCCAAGTAGCTGGGACTACAGGCACCCACCACAATGCTGGGCTTTTTTTTTTTTTTTTTTTTAAGAGATGAGTTCTTGCTCTGGCTCAGGCTGGTCTCGAACCTGTGAGCTCATGGAATCCACCTGTCTTGGCTTCCTAAGTGCTAGAATTGCAAGCATGAGCCACCACGCCCAGCCCAATATAACTGATTATTAAAATATACAGATAATACATAGTTTCCTCCTTAAGAAGTTATTCAATCATTTGATTATATGTGAGCAATTATTATATACATTCACAGCACAATATAATACTAACCCTCCATTTAACCAAGGATGTTTGGAAGAGCTTAGATTTTTCTTCTTTTTCATTTGGTCCCAAACACTCTCCAGGAAGCATGAACATCCAAGGGATATGAAAATTTAAAAAGGATTAGTGAATGGAAGATAATCATCCTAGGGATATGAAAATTTAAAAAGAATTAGAGAATGGAAGATAATGTTTATGAGTTATTATTACTACACTAACAATTTAAAACACAAATATTTAAGCATTTATAGTATCATGATTTATTAAGCTCTATTCTTTCAAAAAATATCTGATTTCTTTCTAGAGAACCCTCTTGTGTATAGGGTGATTTCTGGATTTTTAGGTTGTATAGTCAGTAATACACACACTCACACACAAACACAGATTATTTTGCCAAGTAGCAAAATGAAAGCAGCCACAACACTCTGTTCTATCCAAAATTTTACAAAATAGAGTGCATTTTAAACAAACAAAACATATATAAAGGACATGTTTGCAAATGAGAAGAGAGTCCCTCCAAGGTAGAAAAAAGAATTGGCAATCTATATGTGTCATGAACTGAATATATTATACTGTTTCTTTTTTTCTTTTATTTTATCATGGATTGGCCAAAATTCTGTTACTGACCGAGGTTTTGAAATGATTGGGCCAGAGACTAAGGGGTGATGTCTGGGCCTCTCAAAAGCTAACCCCACCGTACCTTTCTAATTTTATTGTTTGAAATTTTACTTGGAAATTCTAAGCTTCAACTACGCCAAACCAATTTTCACACACATAAAGAGTACATGCTATGGAAAACGGACTTTGGATCTGATCCCACTGCAAGCTCCTTGACTTCCCTGAGCCTCAGCGATCTCCTATGAGATGCCATGTATGGTCTATGAGATGGGATGTGTATGTGCTTTATACTCCAGATCCACCACCTAGCAGAGTGACTGCAGGTACATCATTCAGCTTCTGTGCTTCGGTTGCTCCATCTACAAAATGAGGATGATAACATCACCTCCCCCACTGAATTGTGTGGCTTAAATGACTTTATAAAGGAAGATTACAATGTATAAGCACATTTATCAGTTTTCTGCTACTGTGTAAGAAACCACCCTCAAAACTTAATGGTTTATTATTATACAATGATTGAGCATTTGTTTGTGACCCACATGTGTCACCTGGAGTCGTTCATGCATCTGCATTTCGTGCTGGTGGACAAGGTGTCCCAGAAGGTCCCAGAAGTCCTCTCTCACATGCTTGAGTGTTGGTCTGACTGTCAGCTGCCTTGCCTTGACTCTGCCTTTATGGGAGTCTTGTACTTCAATACTTCTCCACAGAGCCTCCTTCTCCAGCAGGGTAGCCAGGACTTCCCAACAGCATAGCAGCTGGGTTCCAAGAGAGTAAACAGCAGCAACTGGACATCATAAGGACAAGTCCTGAACTTCATTCATTTTGCCCCTCTCATTGCTCAGTGCACATTACTGAGGCGGGTGGGGGTGGGGGGTGGGGAGTCGGGGGGGTGGGGGGGATAGATTCTACCTCTTGATAGAGTGAATGTGATTTACATCCAAGGATGAGAGGAATTTTCAGCAGCCATTTATGTGCCCCAAACAGCATAGCACATATTAAAATTTAGTTATAGTTTTTATTTATAAAGTGGAGTTAAAATTTCCTACCCTCCAGATTGCCGTGAGGATTAAATGAAAAAAAAATACAAATCACCGGAGTTGTCATCAACTTCATAATTAATAACTGCTACATAAAAAGAGTCTAACTCAGCTGTATTTTTTTTGGAGCTACACCAGCTGAGATTGTATTGCAGGGAAATCACCCAGCATACATTTTATCCACGGGATTCCCAGGCCTAGTGCACCACAGCAAGAAGAGACCATCTTATTCCTATCCTGTCTAGACTCTCAGAATGTTTCAGGCTAAAAATTGTCCTGAATATTTCTGCCAGTTGGTAAAGAGGGAGGCTGAAGACGGACACGTGTATTTGGAAAATTGGTTTTAGGAAAACAGTATTCCCCATACATAGAAAATGGTGCATATGTTCTTTAAAACTGTAGTCGAAACATACTTTTAATATTTATGGGCTGATATAAGAAATTAAACTTCTTAAGGGTTTTGGTTTTGATGTTTTTTCTTCTGAGTTAGAAAAAAATAAGTTTTGGTAGCCTGATTTAGAAATATGGCTAAGTATCATTTGCAGTTTGCAATTCACTACTATGCAAAGACACTAAACCCAGAAACCATTGACAAAGTCTCTACTTACTGCCAATCTCTAATCTCTTTACACTCTTAGCTTCCATATCAAACATATTTTACACTGTCAATGTTCACTCAATTTAAAATGAACAAAATTAAAACACATTTCAATTTAGACAGTATCCGAACTGCTGATGTCTTTGTCTGCCAGTATTTAACTTCATACGGCAATAGATTTAAGAAACAACTTGCCGAGACATGAGAAAACCCATTGTTCTGAGAATTTTGCAATTAGGACAAACATATCTAGTATTATAGAAATTTCACACCTCTCCACATCCACAAAGTAGGTTTTTATCAGCATGAATTCCAATTTTCTTCACTGATTAATATTAAAATAATAAATTATTATTAGTCTTTCAAATGTTTAGTTTCTTACTCTGACAATTTTGATCAGTTTGACATATTTTAAAATGTAAAAGAACAATTTATTCTCATCTTTACTCTGTTTTTTTTTCTAGACTGCAAAAGATCATTACAAATAAAATTTGAATTTTAGGCAATAGCAGCATTTCAACAAATTAAATAAAGAAAACCTGAAATTGTATATACTTAGCCATCTTCATGGCTGGTTTATGATGTAGTACAACAAACGCTAAAGAACGTCCTCAATTTCAACATGGCTCTCTTATATATGCTGTGTAGATATGGACAATCACAAATTCAATTTAAAAATCATTTAGACCTTTTCATACAAAAGATTACTATCTGAGGCATAGATAGAAGTATGTCAAGAAATTGGGCATGATTTTAAAGGAATTAACTTATTTCTTAAAATATCCTACTTTTTCTGGCACGAGGTCGAGTGTCCATAACGTGTATAGTAATGCTCCTGTCCTGTTTTGCAAATGTTGCATGGCCTACATACTCCCCAAACTGCAAATGCACAGTGTACCTCAAACTGCTTCTCTTAGAAGCATTACTACTGTTTCTCTGAGAGAAATAGTTCAATTCTATTGAACATAAATCTAAATACTCTCTTAAATAGGCAGTCATGTTTGGGATCCCCATGATGTTGTCAGGGGTATAAACATGTCTGAATTTTTTTTTATTTGATTAAACAAAGGAGCAGCAATAGACAATCAAAATTGTCACCCTTTGGTTTAGTTAGTCTGGCCTTGCCTTTGAAAAGGAAGTAAAATCTATCAACTCCAGAGCCAGGACAGACTCAGGGGATGACAATTCAGGGCTGTTAGTTCTGGTGCATTGGGTCACCGGACCTTTATTGAGCAACTGCTTTATAGCAATATGGACATTCTTATCATTATAGTTTCTCTAACATCTGTCTTCTCTCCTCTGTTCTAATTTTTGTATAGGATTTTATGACAGTCATCAGTCTTTCTGTCTCTTATCCAGCCTTCATTTTATTAAAGACAAAACATAATTCTAGTTCTATTAAAATGTATCAAAGCATCAGTAACAATATTCCTATATTGAAATGTAAAGAAATTATAGTAACTTTTGCCACATCATTTATTTTTACTTTTTTTTTGTTTGTTTCTTTTGTTTTGTTTTTTTGTAGAGATAGAGTCTCACTTTATCGTATCGCCCTAGGTAGAGTGCCGTGGCATTGCACAGCTCACAGCAACCTCCAATTCCTGGGCTTAGGCGATTCTCTTGCCTCAGCTTCTGAGTAGCTGGGACTACAGGTGCCTTTCATGCCCAGCTAATTTTTCTATTTTTAGTAGAGACATGACCTCACTCTTGCTCAGGCTGGTTTTGAACTCCTGAGCTCAAGCAATCCTTCCTCCTCAGCCTTCTAGAGTGTTAGCATTAAAGGCATGAGCCACTGCACCTGGCCAAAAATTTAATATATAATATTATTGAGACATATTTTACCTATCTTATAATTCATTCATTTGAAGTATTCAGTCAACACTTTGAAGTCACCAGTTTTCTTAGTAAATTTATCAAGATGTGCAGTCATCAACATTTAGAGTTTTAAGAACATTTTCCCCCTAAAATTATCATGTTTATTTAATGTTATTCCTGTCCCTTCCTGCACCTTGAACTTCTACCCTAAACGATTAATATTCTTCTTCCTTCGATACAGATCTGACTGTATTGGACATTTTATGTAAATGGACTTGTACAATACATGGTCCCTTGTGTTTGCCTTCCTTCACTTAACACAATGGTTCTGAGGTCTATTTATGTTACAGCATGTATAAGTAATTTATTGTTTGGGTTTTTTTTAGTATTTCTTTTTAATTATTATATTCTTACCTTTTTTATGTAGATCATTTTATTTGAGGATATTATTATGGAGAGAATGTAACAAAATGATAAAACAGGAAGTATATTAAATTTATAAATGTCAAATTATTATCTCCCTTTTAAGGCTATTAAACAAACTACAACCACACCTAAAATGGCTTTTACATTGTCACAAATACACTTTATACTTTATTTGCTGAATAAACAAATGTGAAAAAATGAAATAATTGCTTAAAATATGCAATGTTAATTGGTCAAAGAATAGATCAAATTTCTCATTTACACGAATATGTCTGTAACATTAATAATTAATGATACTCAGTTATTGAAAGAGTCCTGATGATTTAGACTTTTGACTCGAATTTTTACATTCACACCCAATTTGATTTCATTTCCCTAGAAAATGTTTCTAATTTTAATTCTTAGTCTTCTTTCTGTTGTTCTGCTTATTCAAGCTATTGCTTCCTTAGTTACAATTTTATAATTTTATATAGTACATATTATACTTGAAACAGTTGTGTCATTTTTCCAGAAATAACAGAAACAGACATTCTTGAAAAATATAAAAATGCTGAAGTAATTGGTTCACTATTTTATTTATTTTTTATTTTTTTTAACAACTGAACAGTTTATTAAGAGTTAAACAAAGGTATAATGAGATGCAGTACAAGCAAGACACTCAAAATAGGTGTAATAGTACTATTCACACAAAAACTTAAATTTCACCTCAAAAAAAATCACAAAACAAAAGAGAAAGCAATTTCACTGTTATAAAGTAAGATATTTCATACAAAGTATTAACTCTGCCCCCCTCAAGTCCGACCTCCCAACAAACAAAAAACTGTCTGGTAATACTGCTATGCTAACATATTAACCACAGTATAATCATTCATAGGAAAACAGTAATTAAGCAATGAATTAAATGAAATAACAAAGTTCAAACTATCATAAACTCATAGACCACAATGATTTTATAAGGCAAGCAATTCCAGAAATCTTATAAACAATAAAAAAAGAAGAAATATTTCAATATCATTCTACTTAATCTGGATACGCCTTATATTGAAATTGGAGAAAATATATTGCTATAAAGGGAAATTACAAACATGTTTCACTTATAAATGAGGATGCAATATCCTAAACAACATATTGACAAGTTGAATTAAAAAATTAATGTTTAAGTAATGTACTTTGGTCAAAATTGAATCCAATTTACATGAAAGTTAGTCACGATTTTCTTTTCTTTTTTTTTTTTTTTTTAGTTTTCTTTCCCTCACCCCCTCCCTCCTTCTCTGTCTGCTCTCTCCTTCCCCCATGCCCCACTGTGTCATTGATTGTCATTAATTGTCCTCAAATCAAAGTTGAATACATAGGATTCATGCTTTTCCATTCCTATGATGTTTCACTAAGAATAATATGTTCCACCTCCATCCAAGTTACTACAAATGCTGCAAAGTCTCAATTATTTTTGATGACTGAGTAATATTTCATGGTATACATATACCATAGCTTACCAATCCACTCCTGAGTTGAAGGACATTTAAGCTGTTTCCACACTTTAGCAATTGTAGATTGGGCTGCGATAAACAGCCTAGTACAAATGTCCTTATAATAAAAGTTTTTTTTTCTTCTGGATAGATGCCCAGCAATGGGATTGCAGGATCAAACGGGAGGTCTAGGTTGAGTTCTTTGAGCTTTCTCCAAACTTCCTTCCAAAAAGGTTGTATTAGTTTACAGTCCCAGCAGCAATGTAAAAGTATTCCTTTCTCCCCAAATCTGCAATCATGAGATTTTGTGATATAGGCCATTCTCACTGGAGTTAGATGGTATCTCAGGGTGGTTTTAATTTGCATTTCTCTAATAATTAAGGACAATGAGTATTTTTTCAAGTGTTTACTGGCCATTTGTCTGTCATCTTTAGAGAAGATTCTATTCATCACTCTTCCCCATTGATGTATGGGATTGTTGGTTTTTTTTTTTTTTGTAGATTAATTGAAGTTCCGTATAGATCCTGGATATTAAGCTTTTGTCAGATTTAAAATATGAAAATGTCCTTTCCCAATGGGTAGGTTGTCTATTTGCTTTGGTTGTTGTCTCCTTGGCTGTACAGAAGCTTTTCAGTTTAATAAAGTCCCATTTGTTTATTGTTGCAGTTATTGCTATTGCCATGGCAGTCTTCCTCATAAAGTCTTTCCCCAGGCCAATATCTTCCAGTGTTTTTCCAATTCTTTCTTTGAAGATTTTTATTGTCTCATGCCTTAAATTTAAGTCCTTTATCCATCTCAAATCAATCTTTGTGAGGGGAGAAAGGTCCACATCTAGTTTCAGTCTTTTACATACGGATATCCAATTCTCCCAGCACCATTTATTGAATAGGGAGTCTTTCCCCCAGTGAACACCCTGGTTTATCGAAGATTAGATAGCTGTAAGTTGTTGGTTTCATTTTCAGGTTTTCTATACAATTCCAAGTGTCTATGTCTCCATTTTTGTGCCAGTACCATGTTGTCTTGACCACTATGGCCTTGTAATACAGCCTAAAATCTGGTATAGTGATACCCCTGGCTTTGTTTTTATTACTAAGAACTGCCTTAGCTATATGGGTTTTTTTCTGGTTCCAAAAAAAATGCAGAATCATTTTTTTGAGGTCTTGAAAGTAGGATGATGGTATTTTAATAGGGATGATGTTGAATCGTCTTGCTCTGGGAAGTATAGACATTTTAACAATGTTGATTCTTCCCAGTCATGAGCATGGTATGATCTTCCATTTATTAAAATCCTCTATATTTCCTTTCTTAAGGTTTCATAATTTTCTTTATAGAGGTCTTTTACCTCTTTTCTTAGGTATATTCCTAAGTTTTCATTTTCTTTGAGGCTATGGCGAAGGGAGTTGTGTCTATGATTAAGTAATTTATTGTTTTTATGGCTGAGTTGTATTCCATTGAATAGATATGTCACAATTTGTCCATCTACTCACCAGTTAATGGGCACTCACATTGTTTCCAATTTCTGACTCTTGCAAAAGATACCATTATGAACATTTAAATGTTCTGGTAGCTTTTACAAAGAGATAAACACTTTAATTCTCAGTAGTTCTAATGTTTTAAATTAGTTTACTAAATAAATGTTTTATTATTTTTTCATTTATTCACTACATGAATTTGTATTTGATAGTAGGAGCTTTTAATAATTTAATGAAAAATTTAAAATTTATAGAATATTCATTATTTTTCCCATTGATTATAAAGAGTTATGTCAATAAACAAGTCTTCACTAAGTTGCTCTGACTGTATATGGGGATCCCTCAAATAACTGCACTGTCAACATTACCTTGTTCCACCATTTTTTTCTGAAATTTCATAATGTTTGACTGGCATTTATTTCCAGGATTATCTCTTTTCATTTCATTGCTGCATTTTCATCTTGGTTCATGGGTTCGTTCCCTCTTCCCATGATCCATTTTTGAGAAACGTCACACAAGTTTGTCACTGTGAAACAGGAGGCAGCACAACTAAATGTCTTCTTGTCTGTGTGTGTAGGGAACAAGAAATATTCAGTGACCAATTAGATTTTAAAAGAAGCAATGTGGTGGGCCACTGACATGATAAACATCTGATTTTTGTGTAGTGATTTGTACACTAAACATCTAGCAATGGAGTTTTTATTTATTGCAAAAACTCACTGCTAGTATCCTGTGAAGTATCTTGAGCTATGCTTTAGAGGAGTTGACATCATTTAATTAAATTTTGGTAACTGAAATATATTCATATTGAAATTTCACAAAGCAAGGACTATGTGAATTGTGTGTGTGGGTATGTGTGTGCACGTAGGCTTAGTATTTGTGTTCATTTTTCCATATAATATGTTATATTGGTTATATTTTGAAGGACTGGTTACATATATTTGTTTTTCTTCACATAAAAGTGATGTTTACATTTAAGTTCAGGCTCCATTTCATTCCATAGTCTGTAATCCTTACCACTTAGATGTTATTCTCCTGCTTGTCTAATGGTTTCTACCTTTTCTTACTCCTTTTACTAAAAAAAGTTTCTTCAAACATTAACATTTTATTCCATCTTTATTTTTTTCTTTTTATTTAGCCTATCTTTGATAACTTCTTTTTATATTATTTTTCTTGATATATTTATACCAATCTACATTTATAATTTAATAAATGGGGACTTGATGTTAATAATTTTTTTTTTTAATGAATGCACTTGGTGCTACATAAAATACATGTTTTTTAGCACACAAATTTTACTATATGCAATTTCCCAGAATGGGTGTAGACAGAACCTGTTAAATACAGAATAACCTCTAAATGCAAGCAAAGTATTGCATTATATGCTCAGGGGAAGAAATTATGGCACATTTCCTCATAAAGAAAACATTAAGCATGTTATAGACCCTAGCCAGAGAGTATTGTTTAACAAGCTATGAATACAGGCCCGTGAGTGATTTAGAGTCTCTTCAGGGGTAATTTGTTATCTATTTGATTTTCACATTAACCATTGACTTTATACCTTAACTCAATATAAAATATGATTCCACTATAAAATACTGTACATTGTATACAGTCAATTTCCTTCTGCTACTTTGTTAGAAACTTTTTATGATATCTTCCATCCCTCTGTCAATGTGATTGCTAGCTACTTCCTGAATGTTGATGATAGTTGAGTATAATTGCAAACTAATGAAGAGAGAAAATTTTGAGAGCCCAATGTGATTGATGATCTTGAAATCTTAAAAGTGGTTTAGATTTGCCCTTGAAAAGTGAAAGACTTTACTGTGTTTTTCTTAGAGATTAAAATGATGATTGGTGCATTTTCAAGCTATGTACTAACATACAAGACCAACTGATCATAGGAGAGGTGGCTAGATGCATATCAGACAGTTATGAGGGACAGCTATTAAAATCCTGTGAAATTGTCTGAATTCAATATTTATGCAGTGATAACTAAGCTGACTCCATTGCAGAGGGCAAGCAGGTAAATCTAATACAAAAAGAAGCTGAGGGCAAGTTGTATTTTCTTTGCCTGTGGACCTTTAACTGCTTTTGAAGGGCATTTGGGGATTCTCCTCATCTGAAATAAATCACAGAGGAGATTTCTGGCAAATACTATTACCTGTGAATACTGATTAATGCAGAGGTCTGGAGCCATATTACCTACATTCCGGTCTTGGCCTTGGCGGCCCAGTATGTGATGTTGAGGAAGTTCATAAGCTATCTTATTTATTAGTTTTTCTTTGGGCCATAAATAAAAAAAAGGGAATGAAGTTCTTGTCTCATAGGTTTGTGAGGATTAGATGGTAATATACAGAAAGTACTGAAAACAATTCCAGGCAGTTGAAAGAACTCAGAAAGTGTTAGAATTATCATTATTACTACTACTACTATTATTATTTACCTTATTGGACAAAAGAGTATTAAGAGTAAGCTGTCTTCCTACGGTGAATTATTTTTTGCCACATCCTTCTCCTTCATACAGATCCTTCTGTCTGGGTATCTTGACAATTGAAATAATCCACACTGTAAATGAATAATCAACTTCTAATTCAGCATTATTTGCTCATGGAATTTTAATGGCGAAAGGGATTTTAGAGAATATCTATTCCAAGCTCCTTGCCATGGAGGGCCAGGAGGACTCCAGCACACACCCATGTTCTTTTTTGCAGTGACTGCTGCACATCTCATCAGGCTTTGGCAGGAGCGTCTCTGTTTTCCTTAAAATAGAAACATTCTTGGTAAAAAGCAGAGTATCTCTGTGGTGACTGTCATCACTATTGACTCAGGAAGATGTATTTTTTAATGCATTCTTGTTCTGGTTGTACCCTTGTTTCTTTTCTCACTGTTGTCTTTAACATATATCAATAGCAATTTAAAAGCAAGAAAGTGCAAATGTCGCTGTTGTAAGAAATAAATCTGAGCCATTTTCTCTGATCAAACCCTGAAAAGTTGCCCCTGGAGAGAGTCTGATGAAGTAAGGGTTACAGAGACTTTCCATGGCCGAGTGCAATAACTCATTTTCGTGCATTTGGCATGCGATGCTTTACTATGCAGTTCTGCAGATACAAGCCAAGAGCAGTTGTGTGATTAGATTTTTAATCCCATTAACTCTAATTGCTTCTCAGAAGCTGTATACTTACAGTATGTGCTTGGTTTTAGAAATGTAGAGAAAAGTTGGAAAAGTATGAAATGTTTCCCTTCATTCTGGGTGGAAAAGTAAAATCAAAGGAAACAGGACATAAACAACCAGTTACGGAGCAATGCCTGCAAAATTTATAAAGACTATATTGAAAATTATATATGCTTTTAGTTCTGGAAATCCTCTGACCACTCTGAAATTTTAATGTAGGAGGGCTTATCACCATCTGATTCATTCTTTAGCATTAGACTTTAACAGCCTTTTAATTTTTTTTTTAACCACAAATTATTGCCCTAAAAAGAATGAATCTTAGAAGTTAACTTCTATTTTAGAGCATATAGTCCCAGGAACTGTCTCTGTGATTCCAAGAAAGGTGTATTAAACACAAAGCTGACCTAGAGGAAGTGATAAACAAAATTGCTTTAAGGAAATGGAGATGAACTGTAGCTGAGGTGAGGAAAATAGGAGAGCATAATTGAGTACATTAAAAATAATGTTAAATCACAATTATAATAACGTTTAATTTATTTTGACCCTGCCAGTTTTATGTCACATGGGTTGTAATTTGAGAATCTTTCAAGGTAGCAAGGTTTACAACTTTAAAGTGATGTTATTAACAATAAAATTCATTTTGTTCTTGTGAGCACACTGGGCTGAAGTGGGGTTGCTCTTTAATTAAGGAAGCCACAACCTTGGAGGTTTGAGTACGAAAGGGGATGTGTTAGTTGAATTAATAAAATAAAAACAATACAAAAATGAGAGAGAAAATGTCAAATACTCATGTCAGTTTAGTTAGCACAGTTGTACTTATGGAAAGAGCATTATATGTTTCAAAAATAAGAATCCTCAGTCTCCCATCAGCATTAGATTGGGCCTACTTTTACAATACTCTGCTTTGATGATCATAGTACTGGATGATTTCATGAAAGCAAAGAATTTTATAAAGGAATCAGCTGCCTTAGTTTTTAGTCTGTACATCACTCTTGGAGACGAAAAACTTATGAGGATTCCATTTGATGTCTTATGAATCCTAGATTTAAAAACACTGTGTATGTGAGGAGTAATCCTTAGCACAGGATTATAGCATCCTTTGGTAGCTTCCCTATATGTCAGAGAATTAGGATCAATATCATTCATCAATGGAAGTAGACATGAGCATGATGAATATTTACAATATGCTTGATAATGAAAGTCAAGTCAGGAGCTTTTATTATAAGGACTTTATTAGAGAGACTAGAATTGGGTTTATTCCAAGCCTTCTATTTTGAAACACTTCTTGGCACATTGTGACCATCCAACCTTTAACTTGTCCAGGCCTGGATTAAGCTCATTGGCAGGACTTGTGCCCTTTGAGGCACATTACTGCCATTAGAGAGCTCATTTTAACTACCCTCATCACTCACTTTAGATTGCCGTATTTGCTTAATTAGCATAACAAGAGTATGAAGACTACTACTAATGTAAAGTACCATTACACAGGCCCCTCTCCAGGCTCTGTGCAGTGTACCAGGGATTTGCTGCAAACTAACAGCTGGGAGAATTTTTGCAGACAGCAATGATAACCCTCACTTCTGGGTGAAGGGGGCAGAGCCATTAACAAGGATGATTGAGTCATTTTGAATTAATTGTCTTTCAGAGCTTGTTTCTTTCTTTGAACAGAAACTGACCTGTCCAGCATCAAAAGGTGCTATGCCAGAAAACATTTAAGCATGCCTCATCTAAATTCAGCAGATTGTCATCAAATTAACACCTTAGAATATTTCTTGGAGACTTTAATAATTGATGTTCAGTAAATTTCAGGGCTATGTGGTTGTTTTAAATTATCTTCAACAGTCTGAGTTTGTATTGTCAGTTACTTAGAAAAATCAAGAAAGAATAATTTAAAACTGACAACTGAATTAGCCTTCAAAAGGGTCATATATTCGTTTACTTATTTTTATCCTTTTGAGGATACAAAAAACTAAAACATGATATATTTGACGATAGAATGTAATAATACCTTCACCAAATATGTTTCCCCTTTTCCTATTTTGTCAATAATAGATATGAGAAAATTATTGTATAAAAAGTAAGGAGCTGAGAAAAAGACATTGTATTTACCTAGAAATTTCTTTACTTACAGATGACCTAGATGGTCACTTACAAGCCCTATCTCCTTAAAAATATCTATTCTACTTTTCTCCAGTAGATTCTATTTATCTGAATTGTCTACTCTTACCTTTATTATTATTTTTTGTTTGCGAACAAATCTAAATGTGCTATGTCTAATGGAATACATTAAAATTCTTATACTCATCTACTTAAAAAACTACTGAACATGTGTCCCAGAAAAAATATGGCTGAATCAAGTATATATCCAAGAATCAAGAAAATTTTAGTGTAGTTAGAAGGATTATGTTATGCCTGTGATTAGTGATTAGAGGTGACAAAGGGGACAATGGCTAGACTTTAGCTCAATGGAGATTCCATTAGTATCTTGGAACAAAACAAATTTATATTTAAGATCCCTGGCTCCCAGTCGCCACCAGTCTGATAATGACTTAAAAAGTAAAAATAGCCACTCATTTCCAAAAGTCATCTAAATAGCCTTTGTTCAACTGTTTCTAGAAGATTCAAAGGGGATTTTTTTGGAAGAGAGAAACCTTGAGCTGCCTGTAACATGAAGGGCATCCACCTAGACCTAAGGAACCAGATAAGCAAAACCATAAAACCGTCTGTGTGAATCAATGACTGTTCCATACAGCAGCTTAGAGGAGGGTAGCTTTGTATTACTGTAGGCTACACTGAAGACATGTTTACCTCATTAAGACTGATTGTTCACAGAATCTAAATTATTTGGAGAGATGGAAACAATACCTTGTATACCTGTAATAGTAAATACATTTCCAGAATATTATGGGATACACATATTTTGGTTACATACAGTTATCTTTGGTATATATTAAGTCACAGTTACAAGCATGCCCTTCACCTAGGAAGTGTGCAGTGCACCTGTTAGGTGTAAATTTACCTATCCCTTCCCTCTCCTCACCTTCTTGAATTTTGTTGAGTTTTTTTTCCACATGAACATGATCAACTAGTTCCAATTTAAAATTCAATACATGTGCTGTTTGTTTTTCCATTCTTTTTTTTTTTATTGAATCATAGCTGTGTACAATAATTCAACCATGGGGTATAGTGTGTGGGCTTCACATACAATCTGAGATATTTTTATCAACCTGATTGACATAACATTCATGAGATTTTCTCATTTACTATGTGAAAACATTTTTGATTCGTATTTAGAAGTTTTCTCCTGACCCTTCAAATATGCACCACAAGTGTGATCTCACCCTTTATCCTCTCTCGCCCTACCCTCCCCTCCCCTTCCCTCCCTCTCCCCTTTCCCCGTCTTCTTGTGCAATAATTAGGTTGTAGCCTTCACTTGAAAGATATAAATTTGCTTCATATTAGGGGTGTATATATTGGATACCTTTTCTTCCATTCTAGAGATACTTTGTCTTCTTGTGCAATAATTGGGTTGTAGCCTTCACTTGAAAGATATAAATTTGCTTCATATTAGGGGTGTATACATTAGATACTTTTTCTTCCATTCTAGAGATACTTTGCTAAGGAGAACATGTTCCAGCTCCATCCATGTAAATATGAAAGAGGAAAAGTCACCATCTTTCTTTAAAGCTGCATAATATTCCATGGTATACATGTACCACAGTTTATTAATCAATTTGTGGATCGATGGGCTCTTGGGCTTCTTCCATGACTTAGCAATTATGAATTGGGCTGCAATAAACAGTCTGATACAGATATCTTTGTTGAAATGTGATTTTTGGTCATCTGGGTATATAACAAGTAAAGAAATTATAGGGTCAAATGGCGAGTCTATTTTTAGATCTCTGAGTATTCTACAAACAGAGAATACTAAGAGATCTAAAATTAGACTTGCCATTCATCTTTTGAACCTTTTTTTAGGGCTGTGGCTGACCTCTGTTTCCATTTCTGTTACTCCCTCCATTTTTGCTCTTGGTAAGTTCTTGGTGTGTCTAGTATCAGCAATCTCTGTGCCCACTAAACCTAGAAACCCAGAGGTATCTCTTTTGTTTTTTTTTTTGTTGTTGTTCCTAGAACACTGATTTTCATAAAGATTCTGTTCACAGAGGGAAAAATACTGAAGTGTTGTCATTTATTAAAACTACTATTCACTCTAAATGTGTAAGCCAGAACTTGTATTCATGGCTGAGATAAGCTTGCAAACAATTTTCCAAACCTGGTCTTTCTAATTTTTGAAGGCCACGCTGCCTCCAGTTTGGAGGGTTTTTCTATCATTAATGTAGGTGTCATCAACCTAACTTTAAAGTTCAACACACTGTGGGAATTTTCTTTCGGTCTTCATTAGTGTATGCGTTTGAATGAACGTCCTGATTTCGACTCTACCTACAGGAGAGATTTTTCTATTATTTCTATCATTGTAGTGTCTAATACACACTCGCTGGGCTGAACACTTGCTCAAATTACATTCTCCCAAAGGTAGATTTAGAAGGATTTCTGAAATATAGTCCCTGATAAAATTTGGCATCAGACCTCATCTTTAATTAACTAATCCTGCATATGAATTTGAATGAATAGTTGGTAAAAATTGATTTAGGGTGACCTAGCACCTCCTTCCATCACACTAATTTGTTGAGACAGTGCATATTTTACTCCATTGAATGAAATGATGATAGTGTAATTCATTTCTATTTTTTAAACTAGTCCCCAATAATCCTTCATTTCTGTAGATGATTCAAGAGTGGCCAGATGATATAATGAATACGAGAAATGCCTGAAGTTCTAGTTTATAGTAAACTTTATTTAAAACAGCAGAGCAGCTTCTTGTGTCATGGTTAGGGTTATGGTATGGGAAAACTGTCTGGGACATGAGAAAGCCTGATCATGCCGAATTATTGTGGCTTAAGCAACACCATGAGTAAAGAAAGCCATTCCCACTGTACTCCCCTATAGAAGTATCACAGACGTCATAGGATACTACATGTGCCACACTAGCTGGGAAGCCTGACAAAAATGTGGGGGTGGATGTGGCTGAGGCTGTGGGAGGCTGAGCCACTTTCCCATCATTATCCTGCTGGTAGGTGCCAGAGCCAAGATCACTCCCACTGTGGGCTGAAACCTGAGCTGTTCACTTTCTCTCTACCCCAGGCTGCCTCCCAAACTCCGTCACGAGGGGGTGTCCTTGGGTAATTACTGTCCTCCCTGCATGGCTGTTCAGGTGGCATCATTTATCACTTCTAACTTCTCTCTCTGAGCAACATTCTTTTCTTCTGGGATGTCTTAAATCCATCTGTTTCTAGCTTACAAAAAATTCAGACATGGAAAAATATTGAATATGAATTACAAGTACAATTAGCTCATTTCACTTTCGGCTTTGAAAGGCAAGGTGGATTCTTTCACCATGAGATCATGTCCAGTGCATTCGGTGGTAAGATGGGGCCAAGGTTCTTTAAGGTGCTGGGGGCCCTGGTCTGGGCCAAGGATGGAAGCACACCGAGAATTTCTGGGTGCCATGGGAGGGGAGGCAAAAAGACTCCTGGTTGACGCCTTTGCTCCCCAAGTCAGATAGAAGAGACCTCCTACGGCTATTGGGGTGGGTCCAGGGCTGATGACTCCTGCTTGGCAAGGTAGAGTAAAAAATGTGTTTATTAAAGAACTAGCCATGGAGCATAAATGGATGTTGAAATAGACCAGAACCAGGCGAAACAGCCCACCAGCAGATAGCCATAAAAATTAAGGTTACAAAACAGAGCACATACTTTGCCCTGCTCCTCCATCTCTGAACTCAGGGGTCAGGCCGTCGGCCTGCACCTCGCTTCCCAGCTGGTGTTTGCTTCCCTCCAAATGGTCTCCCTAGGTTTCTCAGTCTAGGCTGAGCCAAGGTGTCATTTCTCACCATCTCTTTTATAATATTTGTTTCATATTATTTGTGTGTGGGATGGCTGCCTTTGAGTTTTTTAAGACAAGATACAGACTCCTTTTTGACATACTTGAATTCCTGTGAGGAGGATACAGGATAGGAGTTGGGAGGTGGGGACAGAGTGGGAAAAGTGATTGCCTGAATTTTCTATGGAGTTCTTAGCCAAGAGGCCTCAGACAATTTTGCTCCAACCATATGCACTGAACTTCTTTCTTCTTCAGTTAATTAATTAACTTCTTTGAAGAATGTCTTGGGCCTAAGACTGGCTCCGTGGGAGCCATCTTCCAAGGAGCATGGAAATGTCCTTGTGCTCCACATTAAGAGGCCTTTCACCAAGTATAGAAGCAAAAAGCAGGGGCTGAGAATGTGATGACATAGGATACCCAGATTTCTCATTCTAGATGCAATGTAATTGCTACCGGCAGAGCAGGGGTCATTTTGCAGAGGCAGTTAGTTCATAACTAACTTGCTTTGCCAAGATTAGTCATGGTTTTTCCAAGTTTCCAGTTTCTGAGGATCTTTGTATGGGTATGACAAAAGGGTAGACAGAATTTTAAGAATTTTGCTTTTATATCAAGATGGTTCAAGTAAGTATTCTACTTTCTATCATTTTCTGGTGTATATTATAGAGTGCCTTGGAATTTTTAATGCTCTTCACTGTAATGCATATATAGTCCTCAATAGAAAAATACCATTAAGTCCTTATGATTGTATATGATGGAGATAATTGGGAAGAAAATAATTGCTAATGAGAGAATTAAGTTCATGAAGCTTTCCTCATAATGACAGAAGGTATTTGAGATCTTAAATATTCTACTTTAAACTATAAAGATGATACCTGGGTATATAGTCTTCTTTTAAAATTAGAAATATTAATTTATGGATATGAAATTAAGCACAGAGTCTTCCTGAATACAATAATTTATTATTATTGGCCCTTTGAAAGACTCTCTCCAAATTCGGACTTAGAGTTAGCCCTGGAGAAACACATATTGGAATAGCAGTGGAAATGAGGGGGAAAACCTCCCAATTTTATTTTTCAGACACCTAGGAAGATCTAGGCAAGGTAAACACAATAGGGCATGCAATTCAGAGCCAATTTACTACTCTATGTCATTAGCAGAAAAAGTGAGAAGGGGAGGAAGAATAATAATTTTCCTATATTTTTATGGTGGCTATAAATGTCCTCATAAATAGGGCAACTGTTCAAAGGAATTTTTCTTGTATGCAATGCTAGAGTGATTAAGCCAATGGAAAAACCTAGGAAGAATAAAATTCCAAGATTTGATACTTTCTGGGGAGGAGTTTGGAAAGGCAATGGTCTTTTAAATTTCAATCCCTTATGATTTTGCTGCTCACTGAAAATTCTTTACCAGTAGTAAGAAATGCACTTAGAAATGCATTAGAAAAAAGCTGTAATGTTTTGTCTGCTTGCTGATATTTGGTACCAAGCTGTGCAGCTTTTACAAAGCCTTAACAAATATATCTGTCATGACTTATCCATGTGCGAGCCTCTGTGACTCTTCTTACAGTATTGGAGGCAGAGAGCATTTATCAGGGCCTTAGTTTTCTTGGATGTAAAATTCAATAGTACATGAAACTGGAGTTTCTAAGTTTATATTGCATCAGATATCTATTTCACTAATTCAGATACATTATTTGGCAAACCAGAAAAAAGCCCTTTTAGAATTAAGAACTTGGAAATTCAGAAATTTCTTTCCCTCCCTCATTCTTTCATTCCTTTGTATCTCCCTTCCATGCATCTATCCATCTCTCCATCCATCCATCCATCCATTTGTTTATCCATCTCTTCTAAATCATGAAATCTACTTGGGTTACTTTTTTGCTTAGTCTAGCTGGTAGACAGCTTAGAATTAAGTTTTACACCCAACTTCTATCATAAAAATAGTAATTACAATAGCTAATATTTATTGAGTACTCACTAGCCCTCTTTTGAGGTGCTAAGTAAGCATTTTAATGATTCCTTCATTTAATCCTTATAACTGCCCTACAAAGTTATGGTACTTATTTCACAGATGAGAAAGCTGGCATCTAGCGAGGCAGTTGGGTTGTGTAGGTTATAGCTGGTTAGTGGTGGAGGCTGGGTTCAAATCCAGATAGTCTACCTCAACTCCTGAGTTCATGAGCTGTACAGCATTATCCCTGGTGCCTGCTCCAGCCTAGATCTTCTGTGACAGGTATCTTCACTTTAGAGCATTAGTGCTTTTATTCTTATTTAATAAATAGGTCAGTTGTAAAAGTGTCATCTCTTATAAAGTGCTGTAAATTTGCTTCAGAATCAGATATGACATAACTAATTAAGAGGACTCTGTTGTTATACATAAACTTAGTAGTTGTCCCACTGACCAGTATTACCTCTTTGCAGCACAGTGTTCTTTTTCAAAAACTATGTCCTGTTTTTAGTGTGAATCTAGATCTACTCCTTTCTACTTTTCTATAATGATTTAGTTTTTCAAAAAATTCTTTTGAATAATCTCATTAAGATAAACAAAATTTAAAGATATATTTAAAGCCACCTGCTTCCTTCTTTTTACCCTTCTTTCTACCTTTGGCAAAGGGAGTCACCATCCTGCAGCCAAAATGAATTCTTTCTGTGTCTTGTTTGGGGTTTTCTCTATATAAGAAGCTATCCACAAATAAAATATACTACTTTTATGGTTTAAAATGTGTGCAAATGATTTCATGTTATTTTGCCAGTCATTTTTACTCAATATAATGTTGATACTTATCTATGTAAATATAATCCATTTATTTAAACTGCTGTGTAATAAATTTTCTATCATAGAAATAAATACTTTTCTGTTTATGTATTTCCTCTCTGAGAGATGACTAGATTGTTTTACTATTGCTGAGAGCTCTGCAACAAACATGCTTGTGCATTTCCAATAGGATGCATGGATGAGTGCGTTTAGGAGGGTATCTATAGTGGAATTGCATCTTGGAATGTGTGGCCATCTTTAACTTTAACCTGGCCAAATTGCTTTCTAGGGAGCTGAAAGAATTTATATTCTATTGGAAGACTATGAGTTCCTGTCTTCTCATATTTTCTTCAACATTTCATGTTATCAGGCTTAATAATTTTTGTTAACGAGATGGATGTTAGATGTCTTCTTTTTATTTTAACATTCAGTACTCTGATTACTAGAGAGAGTTTTAAAATAATTTTTAAAACAATATTTATTGGGCATTTGGGGTTTCTGCTCTCTGAAGTCCACATTTATATAATTGTCTCATTGCTGAGTTAACTTCATATTGATTAGGCATGTTCTTTTTATAAAAATCTTTTGTTGTTTGTGTGGTTTGGGTTGTAAATATCTCTTCATCATGCTTTGGCATTTCACTTTGTAGTATCTTTTATCATGTGGAAGTTTTAATACTATCAAATTTATAAATCTCTTTCTTTATGACTTTTTTTGACTTCTATTAAATAAATCCTTCCATGCTACAATATGATAAAGAATATATCCTATGCATTATCATTGTGTTGCTTTTCACATTTAGAACTTTAATCCATTTCAAACTCTTAACTTATATTTGGTCCTTGCTGAAAGAACAGATAAAAGAAGTACTTTGGAATGAGGGATAGTGAATGTAAATAAAAGGAGAGGTTTATAAAAAGTTATTTTGAACTAAAAACTGGCTAAAGTGAATAAATCTACAGGAGTTAGAGTACAGAACTATAGATCACCTAATTTGGGAGGGATAAAAACAAAGTAATATCAAAATATGGGAAACAATAAAACAGAAGGAAAACAATGGATATGAATGAGTTTTAAGTTTCTAATACAAACTGGATTTATTCATTTTATTCTCTGTGTTGACTAATCTTTTTTATATTTTCCAACTTTTATATCTCTGTGTATGCATTATTGGTAATTCCCTCAGAACTTCCAGTTTAATAATTTTCATTAACCTGTGCATAATCGGCAGTAATGCTTATCAAATTTTATATTTTAAGAACTAAATTCTTTGCTTCTGAGAGTCCTAGTGGGTACCTCTAAGTATTGCCTATTCTTTTACTATGGTTACGAGACATTCTTTTGTGTTTGGAATCTATTTCAACATGTCCCTAGAAAATTGTATTCTTACCTGAACTCTTGAGAGTCTCCTCTTTTCTTTGCTGATTGTACTGACTCCTGCTATTGTTGGTTATTTCTCTATGTGTTTTGTAGTTTTGAGTTGTAAGTTCATCTTATAGCAGCAGAACTTTAGCTGTTGGAAACTTGTCAGGATTACGGTTGAGGGCCTGTCTCTACAGCATAGTTTTATGATTGTTTTTGTATGAAGTCCTAGAGGTGGCCCAACACAAATCTTTATATTTTTTATCATCTTGTGGCATTCCTAGGTTAATTCAGACCCCAGGCATAAGTTGTAGTTTGAGGTTTTATAATCATGGGTTTTTGTTTCATTTAAATTTTCCTCCCCAGTTGCAAGCCAGGACAGGCAAGAATCCCAGACCTCATGAGAGAGTCCTTGTCATTTATTCACTGAAGGTGCAGTCGTCTGAGAGTTCTAGCTCTATTGAGGAATTTTGGGTTGAACTCCTCACCTTGAATGGGACTAAGGCTTTACCTACCGATTTTTGCCACCTAGATGTGAAAACCCCAACATCACTGATACTGACATCCCCTTTTGCTTAATCTTCTGGGGCACATATGATTCAGCTCCTGTGATTTCATTTGCCTCCTTAGGTTTTGTATCTTGCATTTTTCTTTTTTTACAAGCTCAGCTGCCACATAATAGGTTTTTGGCTACTGTTTCTGGGTACTTGTAGTGATATAATTTTCAGATTTCATGTTATCTGAGTCTTTCTGGAATGTAGATTTTGAAGCACCTTTATACTATTTTCAGGGGGTGGAGCCCCCTGTAGACTCCTAGACCAACTATGGCTTTAAGTTAGGATTCTCAGAAATTTCCAGGACCAGGCTCTGCTGGGAAAACTACTCCAGGATGCTTACTGGGAGCTTGTCTCATCTTGCTCATTGAATGTCTTTGGGCCCTGTTTATCCTTTTTGAACTGTAACAACTGAAATCTAGCCCTCTCTTCTAAAACTCTCTTTTCAAATGGTGAACCCTGAGTATGTCTGTTTTTCTCTTTGTGATCTGCCATTAAAATGTCATTTCCCCTTCCTATCTCTTTAGCCTCAAATCAGCTTCTAAAATCTCCACATCTCTTTTGTCTCCTTTTATTTTGATTTCATTACAAAAGAACATTCCCAATCTGATAATAGGACTGAAGCCTGCTTTTCAAGCCAATCTAGTTTCTCTTTGATTATCCAAGCAAACGAATTCTTAGATGCAAAGTATTCTAGGCACAGCCCTTTTAAATGCATTCTTAACTTCTGGGTTTGCAATTATTTTATTGAGTCATTTCTTTACTTCAATTCATGATGGGGACATATTTTTCTTTTTAATAGATGCCCTGTTCAGGTGCTTATTAAACAAGAGTACCTACTATAGATAAGACACTTTTCTATACATGTGTAATACACCAGTGAACAGAGTGGTTCAGACTTTTACCTGTCATTATTAATAAAGTCTCATAATTCTACAGAGGATGAAGCCGTGTTCATGAGTCTGAAACCTAAAGTCAGATCCTAATGTAATTCATAAAAGCTGCGCCAATGTAAGATGTCATAGTGTGTGGGGTGGTTTTACTTCCTGTTGGATAAGTAGTGTAATAGCAAGAGTCTGATATTTCCTCTTGGATTCCTCGCTTGGCCCTGAATTCAGGTAGCGGGATTCGGGAAAGCACATCTGTGAAAAGCAAGCTAAAGCCAAACATCGCATAGAGCCCTGCAGCACCTGGGAGATCAAATATCTGCAGTTTAAATCCCAGTGTCCCAGCCTCCCAGTCTCTCAGTGTGGCTGAGAAACAGCATAGGTAGCTAACCATTGTTTCGTATTCTAATGTTGGCAGGCTTCTGCAGAGAAAGTTCTTATGTCTCCTATAAGAACATTCCTGCTTCGGCTGCCCTGTCCTGTCCTGAAGCCTGTGCCAGTGCCCCCAGCAACCAGTCCTTCTTGTTAATGTTCTAAGTGGTCATTGTTTGCTGATTTCCAGCCTGTTATGAAATCTCATGAGCTACAAAGACCTGTAAAGTTTGCAGACCCAGATGACCTGCGTTTACTATGGCACAAGCCCTAAAACTGCCTACCTCTGTGGCTGCTGTCTCCTCTGTGTCTGATTTGGCTTTCTGAATGTCAGTCCGCACTGCTTTCTTAAGGGTCTCACTCAGTGCATCGGAATGTAGGGGGTCAGTAAATGCACTTCTCTGCCTCATCTGAGTTTATGGCAACTGAGAGAGATAAGTCAGGGTGGGAGATGTGGATAAGGGACTTGCCAATATTTTACTGCAAATCGCACATACCCACCTCTACCTAAGTGCAGGCAGGAAACAGAGAGCCCCTGGTCCAGTGTGGGGCCAGGCCAGGCCATGGGTTTTCTGCCGGCAGTGGTTCTCAACCTGTGGGTTGCGACCCTTTTGTAACAATGAAAATACATCGAGGCATTAGGAAGCTTGAGAACCACCATGAGGGAGTCAGGCTGGGGAAGGTGTGAGAGGGGCCAGGCACACACTCTCATTCCCTCTGTAACTCCTGGAGGGTAGGTGTCACTTCTCCCCATGAGGAGAGTGAGGGTAGAGAAGAACTAGGACTGTTATTTTAATGGAAGATTCCCCCTCAGGGAAATTCCAGGAAGGTCTGTATGTGTTGGAGGCAAAATTTGCGCCAAACATTTAATATTTCTAATATTGTTCTTGGAATTTTGAATTTCAGCATTTGCTTCTTCCCTCTCCCAATGGTCCTCTATAATTCTTGCTTTCCTGTGCATAGTAGAATGACTTGTGTCCATTGACTGAAGAAAGGCCAATCTCTACCTGTGACACTGATGGGACCAATGCACACCTGCCACCAGATAAAAAGATCTCCAAGCACCACTGTTATAGCAGATGGACAACTGACCTGTTGTCTTCTCCCAGTTTTTTTTCCTATGCTCTAGTTGTTGAAAAACAACAATGCATGCATGTCTTACCACTACTATAGATGAATTAGATTATAGCTTCAAAAAATGCACAAGGTAACAAGCCCATAATAAAATGGGCTTCCCATTTAATTCAAAACAAATGCTTACTGCCTTGAACGTATTCTTAAAAGTTTTTTTTTTCCTTATTTCAACTAAACCAGAGGGTTTTTTATTTTTCCTTTTGTATTAGTCTTTTTTATTTTACTTTATTTTTATTATTATTAAATTATAGCTGTGTACATTAGTGCAATCAGGGATACAATGTGCTTGTTTCATATACAATCTGAACTATTTTCATCAAACTTATTAACATAGCCTTCATGGCATTTTCTTAGTTATTACATGAAGACATTTGTATTCTGCATTTAGTAAGGTTTGCCTATACCCTTCTAAGATACACAGAAGGTGTGGCCCCACCAATTACCCTCCCTCCACCCCAACCTAGCCCCTCCCCTCCCATCCCCTGCCCCTTTCCCCATATTCTTGTGCTATAGTTGGGTTTTAGCCTTCACATGAGAGCTATAAATTAGCTTCATAGTAGGGCTGAGTACATTGGATACTTTTTCTTCCACTCTTTAGATACTTTGCTAAGAAGAATATGATCCAGCTCCATCCATGTAAACATGAAAGAGGTAAAGTCTCCACCTTTCTTTAAGGCTGTGTAATATTCCATGGTATACAAGTACCACAATTTATTAATCCATTCATGGGTTGATGGGCACTTGGGCTTCTTCCATGACTTAGCAATTATGAATTAGGCTGCAATGAACATTCTGGTATAGATGTCTTTGTTAAAATGTGATTTGTGGTCTTCTGGGTATATACCTAGTAAAGGAATTATAGGATCGAATGGCAGGTCAATTTTTAGATCTCTAAGTACTCTCCAAACATCCTTCCAAGAGGAACGTATTAGTGTGCATTCCCACCAGCAGTGTAGAAGTGTTTCCTTTTCTCCACATCCACACTAACATCTCTGGTTTTGGGATTTTGTTATGTGGGCTGATCTTAATGGACATAGGTGATATCTCAAAATAGTTTTGATTTGCATTTCTCTGATGATTAAGGATGGTAGGCATTTTTTCATGTGTCTTAGGCCATGCGCCTGTCTTCTTTAGAGAAGTTTCTCTTCAAGTCCTTTGCCCACTCTGAGATGGGATCACTTGTTCTTTTCTTGCCAATATGTTTGAGTTCTCTGTAGATTCTGGTTATTAAACCTTTTTTGGAGGCATATCCTGCAAATACTCTCTCCCATTCTGAGGGCTGTCTGCTTGCTATACTTACTGTGTTCTTGGCTGTGCAGAAGGTTTTTAGTTTGATCAGGTCCCAGTAGTGTATTTTTGATACTACTTCAATTGCCTGGGGAGTCCTCCTCATAAAATAATCACCAAAGCCAATTCCTTCAAGGGTTTTCCCTGCACTTTCTTCTAGAATTTTTAGTTTCATTTCTGAAGTTTAAATCTTTAATCCAGTGAGAGTCTATCTTAGTTAATGGTGAAAGGTGTGGGTCCAGTTTCAGTCTTCTACAGGTCGCAGCCAGTTCACCCAGCACCATTTGTTAAATAGGGAGTCTTTTCCCCACTGAATGTTTTTAATTGGCTTGTCAAAGATCAAGTAACTGTGAGTAGCTGGATTCATCTCTTGGTTCTCTATTCTCGTCCAAATATCTACCTCTCTGTTTTTGTGCCAGTACCATGTTGTTTTGATCACTATTGATTTATAGTACAGTCTCAGGTCTGGTAGCATGATTCTTCCTGCTTTGTTTTTATTTCTGAGTAATGTCTTGGCTATTTGAGGTTTTTTATGATTCCATATAAAATGAAGTATAATTTTTTTGAGATTGCTAAAATATGACAATGGAGCTTTGATAGGAATTGCATTAAAATTACATATTGCTTTGGGTAGTATAGACATTTTAACAATGTTGATTCTTCCCAGCCATGAGCATGGTGTGTTTTTCCATTTGTTAACATTTCCAGCTATTTCTTTTCTTAAAGTTTCATAGTTATCTTTATAGAGATCTTTCACGTCCTTTGTTGGGTAAACTCCCAAATATTTCATCTTCTTTGGCACTACTGTGAAAGGAATAGAGTCTTTGACTGTTTTTTCAGCTTGGCTATTGTTGGTATATATAAAGGCTACAGATTTATGGGGGTTAATTTTGTAGCCTGAGACATTGCTGTATTCCTTGATCACTTCTAAAAGTTTTGTAGTAGAGTCCCTGGTATTTTTGAGATATACAATCATATCATCTGCTAAGAGAGAAAGTTTGATCTCTTCTGACCCTATGTGGATACCCTTGATCACCTTAAGGCGATCATCGTCTTTATCATTTCTGATTGATGAAATTAGAGATTTTACTCTTTTTCTCCTGGTTAGGTTGGACAAAGGTTTATCTCTTTTATTGACCTTTTCAAAAAACCAACTTTTTGATTTATTGAAAAAGTTCTTTTGTTTTCAATTTCATTTAATTCTGCTCTAATTTTGGTTATTTCTTTTCTTCTGCTCGGTTTGGGGTTGGAATGTTCTTCCTTCTCCAGTTGCTTAATATGTCCATTAAGTTGTTAACTTCCTCTCTTTTTGTTTTCTTGAGGAAGGCTTGCAGTGCTATAAATTTCCCTCTTAGGACTGCCTTTGTGCAGATCCCAGAGGTTCTGATAATTCGTGTCTTCATTGTCATTTTGTTCCAAAAATTTGGTAATTTCCTTTTTAATCTTGTCTATGACCCATTTATCCTTCAGCATAAGGTTATTTAGCTTCCATGTTTTTGTATGAGTTTGCAGATTCCTGTTGTAACCAAGTTCAACTTTTATTCCATGGTTGTCCGAGAAGATGCAAGGAATAATTTCTATTTTTTAAAATTTGCTGAGGTTAGACTTGGGACCTAGGATGTGATCCATTTTGGAGTATGTTCTGTGGGCTGATGAGAAGAATGTGTATTCAGTTTTGTTGGGATGAAATGTTCTGTAGATGTCTGTTAAATCCAAATGTTGAATGGTTAAGTTTAAATCTAAAATTACTTTGCTTAGATTCTTTTTGGAGGATCTATCCAGGGCTGCTAAATGGGTGTTAAAATCTCTGACTACCATGGTGCTAGAGGAAATCAACTTACTTATTTCTAATAGAGTTTTTCTTATAAATTGAGGTTCATTCTGTTTGGGTGCATAAATATTAATAATTGAAATCTCATCATATTGAGTAGTACCTTTAACAAATATGAAGTGCCCGTCCTTATCCTTCCTTTTTTTGGTTGGTTTAAAGCCTATTGTATCTGTGAATAGGATTGCAACACCTGCTTTTTTCTGCTTTCCATTTGCCTGTAATATAGATGACTATTCCTTCACCTTGAGTCTATATTTATCTTTTAAGGTACAATGAGATTCTTGTATGCAGCGGTTATCCTGCCTGAGTTTTTGTATCCAGTCAACCAGCCTGTGCTTCTTTAGTGGACAATTTAAACCATTCACATTATTTGAGAATATTGATAAGCCTTTAGAAAGTCTGGTGGACGTTTTTAATCCTTTTGTGACTGTGGAAGTTGGAATTTGATCAAAAGTTTCTGAGTGGGTTTACTTTTGTGGTGGAGGATTATGCTGGTCATTATGGAAGATAGGTCTGAGAATATCCTGGAGAGCTGATTTAGTTATGGCAAATTTCTTTAACATGTGGATGTCATTAAAGTATTTAATTTCTCCATCATAAATGAAACTCAGTTTAGCTGTATACAAGATCCTGGGTTGAAAGTTATTTTGTTTTAGGAGATTAAAAGTTGATGACCATCCTCTTCTAGCTTGAAAGGTTTGAGCCAAGAGAGCTGCAGTTATTCTAATATTCTTTCTTTTGTAGGTTATGGTTTTGTTACGTCTGGCTGCTTTCAGAATTTTCTCCTTCATATTAACTTTAGTGAAATTGATTAAGATGTGTCTGGGGAATGTCTTATTCGGGCTGAGTCATGTTGGAGTTCTGAAACTGTCTGCTATCTGAATTTCAGAATCTCTTGGCAAGTCTGGAAAGTTCTCTTTCATAATCTCATGAAGAAGAGACTCTGTTTCTCCTGAAGCCGCTTCATCACTTTTGGAGATCCCTGTGAGGCAAATATTGGTTTTCTTCTAATTACCCCAGAGTTGTCTGAGAGAGTGATAAGTTTTTGCCTTCCATTTCTCTTCCTCTTTGGAGGGTTGGGAGTGTTTGAAAGCTTTGTCTTCCATGTCAGAAATCCTTTCTTCTGCTTGCTCCATTCTGTTACTGAGGGATTCTACTGTATTTCTCAGATCTTTGAGAGCTGCAACTATTTGTCTCGATGTGCCAAAATCTTTGGTCATTTTGTCTTTGAATTCATTGAATTCTTGAGACATGTTTTGAATTACTGCTTGAAATTCTAATTCCATCTTTTCCTCCATTCTGTTGATCTTATTTGCTATCCAGATTCAGAATTTGATTTCTGACGTATCAGCCACCCTTTTATGCATGAGATCTTGTGCTGTGTCTGCTTTGTCATTTCTTGGAGGAGTTGATCTACTCTGATTATTCATATTGCCAGTGTTTTTCCATTGATTCTGCCCCATGATTGTTTTGCACCGTTGCCTCTGTTCATCCTCAGATTTGGGGAGGTGTCTCTCCAAGATTAGACCCCAGCAGGATCACTCAATTGTTGCTGGAACTTTGTAGGGAGTGACCCTGTGTAGCTCCTCTGGGATTGCCCCAGCCATAGAGTTCTGGCTGTGGGAGCAGCTCCAGAGTGTGGCACCTCTGGATCCAGCAGCAGGGTGGGCAATGGTGCACATGGTTTTGGGAGTGCCAGGCTCCTGGTGACTTTGGCAAAGAGAGCCCATGGCTCCAGCAGTTTCTTGCCTGGAGGAGGGCTCCATGCAGAGGCAGGGAGTGCTCCGGAGGGAGGGCCCTGGTCTCACGGCTTCCTGAGTCCCTGGTCGGAGTGGGCCTGTGGGGACCTGGCAGGTGTGGAGCACGGGGCTGCATGATTGGCAGTGGAGTCTCTGGCCAGTGGAGGCCCTGTGGGTTTAAGGCACAGGTCCGTGTGGTTGCTGGGGGAGTTCCTGGCTGAGGGTGGGCCTGTGGAGGCCTGGAGCGTGTAGGGTGCAGAGCTGCATGGTCTGTGATGGAGTTCCTGGTCAGTGGCAGGCCTGCAGAGGCCCTGTGGGTGCTGGGCATGGGCCCATGTGGTTGTTGGTGGAGTCCCTGGCCAGGGGTGGACCTGCAGAGGCCTGGTGTGGGGTGCGGGCTGGTGGTCACTGGGGGAGTTCCTGGCCAGAGGGAGGGAGGCTCCCTGTGGCCCCCTAGAGTCTTTTGCTGGTGGGGGTGCTGCTCAAGAACCTCATCTCTCAGTCTCAGCAGGGGTTAGGCTTCTGATTCGTCAGGTAAGGGGGGAAGGGTGTACTGTAAGTTCAGAATGGTGGGGAAAACTTTAGTTCAGTTTTTCTGCCTAACAAGAGAGTGTTCAGAGTCACAGCAGGGTCACTTTGAGGAAGCAGACCCCACTTCCCACAGCATTCTTCCGTGGAGTGAGACAAGAGGTTCACAGTTCACCGCTTGTCTGTAGGAAACCTGCAGGAGCAGACAAAGAGAAAAAAGAAAGGAAAAGAAAAACAACAAAACTACAGCTTTCTTAGGGGAGGGGACAGACGCTTTTCCTTTCAGATGAATTTTGTACCTGAAGCTTGCTTTCTTAGAGTTGCAGCTTGCCTCAGCAGAGGTGACCTGCAGTTATCACTTCTCTGTCTCGTCTGGGCTCCCAGTCTTCAGCTTAATTTGGCAGTTTCTGGAGGTTATCTTTCCTTTTGGACAGGAGCCTCTTTAGGAAGCTGCTTCCAGTCGGCCATCTTGCTCTGCCCTCCTCTTTTTTTTTTTTTTAGACAGAGTCTTACTGTGTCACCCTCGGTACAGTGCCGTGGCATCACAGCTCACAGCAACCTCAAACTCTTGGACTTAAGTGATTCTCTTGCCTCAGCCTCCTGAATAGGTAGGACTATAGGTACCCACCACAACACCCAGCTATATTTTGTCAGTTGTCATTGTTTATCAGGCCTGGGTAGCATTCAAACCCACCTGCCTTGGTGTATGTGGTTGGCACCCTACCCACTGAACTATGGGTGATGCCCTCTATTAGTCTTTTAAAATTGTATACATTTAAGTAGTGTTGCAACAATAATAACTTTTATTTTGAGATTCTGAGACCATGTCACACTAGCCCTCCCTGAGTGGGGACTTCTATCCACAGGCTCTGGAGGATAGAGTGGCTGCCCATGAGATGCCAAGGTCCACCTCATCCAAAGTGGGATGGGGTCTCAAGCAAAATGCATCATCCCTGCATTAGAACCAGGATTTGATCCCTGAGTTCCTTCACCTGAGGCTTCAGAATAAGCTGACTTCATATCAACTTCGGTTTCAATTGCTCTTAGTCTTGTGAAATTTTCTTATTTCAATCTGAGAAGCCCTCAGTTTGAGAATACCTCAGTTTGAAACTGCTCACTCTGTCTTAAGGGCTCCTTTGTAAAGTATTGGAAATGGGTTTTAGGTTCTGTTGTAGAAATGAAACCAGGGGATAAGAAGGAGTTGACAGGAAACCTCTCTGGAAGAAAATAATATATTTCTCAATGACATCATAGTGAATACTAGCAGAATTCCTGGTTTATACAATGTCTTTTTGTATGTTTTCTTTCTAAATACTTTACGTTCTAGTTTAGACTCATCAAAGTTGAGAGTCTTCTCTTGAAAAACTCTGCTTGGAGAAACTTTTGGTTTAGGAGAATTTTTTTAAAAAGGTTCATTTTGTTCTTTTCCAAGTGTTTTCTAATTCTTCAGCCTCTGACACATGCTTCTGATGTGAGTTTATGTGTATTCTTTTGAGTCTACTAATTTATTCCCCAAATCAGTGTCATTCAGGTCCATCTTCCTAAGTTGTAGAACATATACTTTGTTATTTTATAATTTTAACACTATTGACTTCAGTAGGACTCTTAATTTTGCTTAAGTTTCATTGGCATATGGGTCTACATGTCTCCTGATTTTTTTTTTTTTTGGAGAGACAGAGTCCCACTTTATCGCCCTGGGTAGAGTGCCGTGGCATCACACTGCTCACAGCAACCTCCAGCTCTTGGGCTTAAGCGATTCTCTTGCCTCAGCCTCCCTAGTAGCTGGGACTACCGGCACCTGCCACAGCGCCCGTCTATTTTTTTGTTTTGCAGTTTGGCCGAGGCCGGGCTTGAACCTGCCACTTTCGGTATATGGGGCCGGCGCCCTGCTCACTGAGCCACAGGAGCCGCCCTACATGTCTCCTGATTTTAAGTCAAAGAGTGGGGTTTTCACTTCTCTTTTTATCTTGTTAAATAGATCATTTATTGAAGTAGAATTTTAAAACACCACTGAATAGCTTTATGTGTTAATAAATTAGCTAAGACAAGCAGCTAAAGCCCTGCTAGATAAAGCCTTCTTCAAATCAAACACCACTCTCTGCCTGCACTCGTGAAACAGATTAGCAATACAAGATCAGCATAGATGAAAATTGTAGCCAATTATTAATTATGGGAAAGTTGGAGAAAGTGAATAGCTCTGTAAGCTGAGCTGATAAGACTTTTCTGCCTTACTTAAGAATAATAATAAAAATGATGATTCCAGAAATTGTGTAAGTTTATAATAACCTGCTTAAAAGTGAGAGTTGGTTGACTGGTTGTGTTATCATTACTGTTTCCTGAGAGGTAGTTTGTGGAAGGTAGTTTTATGATACATTCCTGAAAAACCTCTCGATTTTAAATATACAATATAAACTTCCTTATGAATACTACAGATTTTACCCATTTTATAAATAGTACCATACCTACTTCAGATTAAATAGGATTTCCACATTTTAGTGTGGTCAGTTAGTAATAAAATAAAGATAATGAAAAACTGCTAACAAATCTATATATCGGGATCTGATCCAGTTGATCTAAACAGGTAGGTCTCAAACTTCCTGGTCTCAGGATTCCTTTATGCTTCTAAAAATTACTGAGGAAAACAAATTATTGAGGTCCCCAAAGAGTCTTCATTTATGTGAGTTATATTGTCAACATTTACCATTTTAGAAATTGAAATTGAGAAAAAATGTAAACCGCAAGAATATATATACACGCACATTTCATTAGCTATAGATGGTAGGTGCTGGCACATCCATGTAGCCTCTGGAAAATTCCACTGTACTTTACTGACAGAGGAAGAGTAGGGAAGGAAAAAGAGGAGAGCTCTGACCTCATAGATCCCCTGAAAGGATTTCAGGGACCTAAGGGAATCCCCAGATCACACTTTGAGTACTGCTGCTTTAAATTATTTGATATTGTTACTTAACATTTTTCAATACCTTATAGGAACTTGTTAAGTGAGTAGCCTGGGATGAATCACCTGAAAACAGTTTCTGAATTCAGGTTGTAGGATCAGTCAGTCTATACTCGATCCTGCATTCTCTAGGGTGCTAGCTGTGAAGTTTTGCGAGTCTCTGCACTTAAGAGTCTGGGTTTTCAGCACTGCCCTGGCACTTGGTAGGTATTCAGCAAGTGCTAGCAGTGATGCAAGAAAAGGAACAGAAGAGAGACCATTTCCACACAGCCAGGCTCTCCTCTCTCTCCTGAGAAGGAGTTTTACTGATTACTGTGGTATGAAACAGGAATTCTCCCCAGGAAGGACCTCTGGTAGAGAGAAATAGAAGCTCAGTGTCAGCCTCCCCCTCGTCCTATGCCTGACTCTTTCTCTATAGTGTGTTTATCTTTGAAGGCTTTGATCTAAAATGAGTAATTCCTTGCACTTTCAAAGTCCAGGCTTATTTGGTTCACGATATTTATACTCACTTTGTTGTTTGGTAGATTAAATTTTGCTGTTATTAATATAGTGGTAAAATGTCTCCTTTTTCTTCCCCTGACACCTTCCACTATTCTGGGTTCCTATTTCCCAGACCTGTTCTGGCATGGTCTAAGCCACATTCCTTATTCAAACTCCCCCTGGTGCACAGTGCCTGGATTTAAGATGATTCTTCTCTGCAAGTTGCAGCTCATGTTGGTCACTTTCTGTCAGCATTTAGGTTTTGTGTCCAGAACCTAGGTGGAAATGGATTGTGATTCCTTTGACTGGTCATTCCATGTAGGGCTACCGATAGGATAGTGGTGTGTTTTGAACCCTGGTTGAAGCCTCCTGTGAAGAGCACGGGCTGTTGTGTAGGAACACTCAGGAGCCCCTCCGAGGCTTTTGTGGGAGATGATTTGACAGTGGTTCGTTCTCTTGCCATAATCTCTCCTACCACCCCTGGTGGGCTCTTCTGAAACACATCTTCTCTGTAGTTCCTCAAACTGTCAACTCTAGCTGATTTCCCGTTTTTCTGCCATCACCAGTCACTTGCCGGGAACCTGCTTTGTGGTGGTGCTGAGTTGACCTGGGGTCACCTGGATTTCTGACTCTGGTACAGGAGAGATGGCTCTGCCACCCCAGATGCTGAGGACACAGGAAGATAAGCCAGTCTGGGGAGCAAGAGAATAACTTCAGGTTAGAACATGTCTGTTTTAAAATGGTGGTATGCCATCTAAATTAAAAATGTTTAGTTTCCCTCCTAGAAGTAGCTTCTGAGATCATGGATGGCAGGAAAACACAGCACTGGTCACGTGTGGAATTGGCCAGATTTGTGTTCATTTCACCCCCACCATTTACAATCAAGTAAATGACAGCTGGGTGCCCGTGACATTGGATATAATTCTTTACATATTGGTGCTTCATTGTCCTCTGTCAAATCCGGCATCTTAATAAATAAGGCAGAGTGGCTGCTCTGTGTATGACAGCACTTGGCTATGATGCTGGGTGGATTGTTGGTCCTGTGTTGAGTGGGAACAGCAGTGGTGAATATCTTCCCCACAACACCAGTGCTTTAGCCAGACAAGAGGGGTGCCTTTCAGTACTAGCAAATGTGAGTGTAGGTTAAAATAAGCCAACAGGAAGTGCATGGAAAAGGAAAGTGACTTGTCTAAAGGTGCAGACTCAGGGGCACAGGTGAATAGGAATCCAGGTTCTGTGACCCCAAGTTCAGACAGGCCTGGGTCTGAACCCTGCCTTAACCCCTTCCTTGCTGTATTAGCATGGCCAAGTTATTTAAATTCTCTGTGGCTCAATTTTATCATCCATAAAAGTTGAGGATAATAATATTACCTCCTTCATGGGTTGATATGGGAATTAAATGGGATGATAAATATTAAATACTTAGCAGAGTGTCTGGAAAATATTAAGCACTCAATAAATGATAACTATTACTATCCTTAGACATGGCCTTTCAAAGTCTTAACAACTCAGCAAATTACTTTCACACTGAGCTCTGAAAGCCGTCATTTCCCAGCCCAGATCAAGAACACACTGTGTGTAGCACATGTTCCTGGCTCCATGAGGCCACTCTTTGGGAAAAACCAGAAATGGCCCTGACACACAAGATTCCTGCCGGTCTTAGGAAGAAAATCTACTATACACAGAGAAGAATGGAATACACCTTAAAATTGTGCAGACTGCCTCAACAAGTAATCACAGACTTGGCCCCCTCTCTCAGCCCTAAAATTGCCCTTTGCGGACATTACTGGGATGAGAGTATGCTGGTGAGGTGTGTAACAAGTATCTTCTGACAGTCGAGAGGTAAGTCATGGCCTTATCCCAATATTTCAGGTGCTTGGAGTCTTTTCTTACAAACAATTTTTTTTTGGAGGCATAACATTTATGCTAACATAGCCCTGGTACTGTTGCTGTCTCTTTGATCCACTAGAGAGCCCAGAGCAATGGTTTTCAACCTGTGGGTCACGACCCCTTTGCAACATGAAAATACATCGCAGCATTAGAAAGGTTGTGAACCACCAGCCCAGAGTCCTCCCCAGCCCTCTGGAATGGGACTGGTGAGTGTTTGCGTGTCTAAGTCCTGGTGCCCTTGTAAGCCTGCCCAGGTGGCTGGACCGTCCTCCTCTGACACTCTCCAGTCACGCTGCACAGGGGACCCTCCTTAGCTCCTAAGCCCACCTGGCTCAGGAAGGGCAAACTGGGACAGGGATGTGGAGGAAAAAAAACAAAGTTGGCTTTGCTCATACGGAATCTCTTCTGTTAATGAAATGTGATGCTTTTAGAGATAGTAGAGATCTGACAGACAATATAACCTAAGTTATTCAGGGGCAAAATTTCCAGAAACTAGAATACTTCCTGTCCTCCTGGAAAATCTTGGGGATGAGGGCAGCTGGCCACCTATAGCCCCGCACCTGGGGTTGGTGCCCAGTGGCGTACCCTCTGATGCTCACTTGCCTCTCAGAGGCACCTGCTGTTGGTGCCCTGTCATCACATGTGCTCTGTTTGATACAACTCGAGTAACCCTGTGCTTGAGTGCCCATGTTGTGCTCGCCTGTTTCAGCTCCACAGAGGCCAGGTCCTTGACATCCCGGGGTTGGTTCTGAACATTTGGGGTGATTACAACAGTGCTGAGAGCTGAGCTCCTTCTGGTGGCCACAGTGTTAGAAGCAGGTCAAGTCATCTTGTTTCTTCTCCTTGCAAAAAGTCACCACAGATGGCCCCACTGTTTGTTGAGGAAAGGAAAAGTACTTTCTTTCTTTTTTTTTTTTGGAAAGAAGGAACACATTCATTATCACAAGTATATAATGATTGTGTCAGCCAACACCATATACAGGATATTATAAGAAAACATAGTCCACAGAAAATCAAGCTTGTCTAGTTAGGGAAGACTCCTCCTGCCTGGAGCTGGTAACTGCTGAAAGGGATGCCAGTGTCACCTGGCCCTGGGTCTACAAAGCAAAATGCTTGACTTAAAACTCCCCTTGTACCAGCCACCTGGCCTTCCTTGAGATGTTCATGTTTTCAGAAGGAGCTATGTCAGTGTCCTGTGACTGGCAGGCTGGCAGCTGAGCTGCCGTGACTGAGCATGTGCTCAGGGGCTCTGCCTGTGACCACAGGCCCTGTCCTCTGAACCAGTGAGGTGTAGCTGACCACAAATGGGGAGGCCGGACAGGCTGGTGCCATCCTGCCAGCAGCCTTGGTCTTTTTTTTTTTTTTGCAGTTTCTGGTTGGGGCCTGGTTTGAACCCACCACCTCTGGTATATGGGGCCGGTGCCCTACTCACTGAGCCACAGACGCCACCCCACGCTTGGTCTTTACTGCTTTCTCACTCTTGTGCAGCAGATCGGAAATTCTCACCACTCATTTGTAATGCTCTTTGTTTTAAATGAAACAGTTATTGCTTGTCACACCCTGCCTTACGCCCCACAAGTATATTGAGAGCACAGGCCAGAAGAAGGGAGCAAATGCCTGAAGAGGATTTGAGATCAACGTATCCACCACCCCAGGCCCATCACCACCCTCCTGTTTGTTTCATCTTTTTTTTTGCTCCTATAGTATCTGAATCGAGCTCTGCCAATGAGGTAAAGGCCAAAACCTTTATGTGGTCTGAAAGGGAATTTCCTTTCTTAGGTGTGCTTTCTACATGGTCCTTTGTAAACACGTTCTGTTCACTGACCTGCACAATCGTCCCCACCCCAGGGCCCGGCTACATCTCTGTTAACCACCCTGACTGTGCTCACCAGCTCTGTGCCATGAGGGACACGTTCCAGCTCCTAAGTCTCTTCCGCCTAAAGGACACCTCAATGGCACATCTTCATCTGGAAACAGCTTATCACCGACACACGGGCAGCCTGGGAAACACGCTAGTTGTGGAAGAACAGTGTGGAAGAACAGTGTTTCTCTGCTTTGCTGCATATGTTGGTGTCTCCTCAATGAAACTACACTTGATCCCTTCTTAGAGTATGTGACCTGAAATTGGACCATTGTACCCCTCATGGCTCTTGAGAGACTGGGCACTCAGAGGGCTGGTCAGAGGCATTCCAGTCTGTTCTACTGCCTGGCAGGTTTTCCCCCTGGTCATTTTCTTTTCCATCAAGGCCCTTGTGCCTACGGGACAAAGCAAATCTGAGCAGCAGCTCTGTGCTGGGCTGGCCCCGAGGGATACTTGGCCCTGTGCAAGGGAATTTAATATCCAATCTTTCTCCCATGAAAATGAAGTGATGTGAAGTGATAGGTCCTAACAAAAGAGCACTGATGACACCACACTCACCACCTATTGATGAACAAGGCGAGTTTTAGACTCTATGGAGAAGTGATTGTGCATGAAAGGATGGATTGTGGCTCTGGAGGGGGATACTGCCTGGCAGAATCTGAGCCACTTCAGTGCACAGGCCTGGAGAGTGTGAGAACATCAATGTGTCTGGAGCACCAGGAAAGGGCATTGAGATCATGGGAGATATCAGGACTACAAACCAAGGTGAGCACTGTGGAGTGCCTGGTGGTGTGCTACCATGGGGTGCTCTTGTTTTCTTTGCTTTGAGATGTAGTTTGCAGCCGCTTTGGCCAAATCTGTTGTGCCATGCTGTCATTGTCATACGGGGACCATTGTTAGGCTGCTAGCAGAATGATCACAACAACTTATCTAAATGTAGTGGGACTTTTATCCCCATTAGGGAAGATAGAGCGGAAGGGAGACAGAAGAAGGGAATGAAATAGAGATGGAGGGTGGGTGAGTGGAGTCCTAGGCTACTGAGAAGGTAGTCAAAGAGAAGGAGGTGAAGAGTAGGTATGCTTTTGCACACATGAATATCCAGATCTGCTTAATGTTTAGCAATACAGTTTTCAAAAGGGATTTGGAAACCATCCCCTAAACTGTGATCCAGGTGGGGTGGCATGGCTGCCCCTTCTCTTGAACTTTAAACATGGTGCTAAAATTCTTACATGGGCTGACCTAAGTTTGAGTCCTGGATTACTAAAAGTTTAATCATGGACCAATTTTCAAGTCATATTCCTTATCCATAAAATGAAGATGGTGATAGTACCCATCTACAGGTCATTGTTTCGGTGAAATGAGATAACCTATGAGATGAGATAACTGTGTTGAGTGTTTGGCCATCCCTCATGAAAGTTCGTTGCTGTGTTAGTTACTGGTAGGGGTGAGTGAGTTCCATGCAGGGGAAGCAAAGGTAAGTTGGAGGTTGTGTTAGGGACTGGGGAACAGCAAGGGGCTGTAGATTTCAGAGGAGGTAACAGGTTCAACTTTGTACATGTTGAATTTGGGACACCCTGTTAGATAGACTTTTCTCATGGCACAGAAATCAAGACTCCTGGGTAATGCTGCCTGAGGGTCGCTACTTGCACACACCTGCTGTGTCTGCCTCAGGCGGTGTTGCTGCAAGGTTGAGGCTGCGGTCCGGACGCTTGTTTTGCATGACTCTGTCCAGATAGAATATGGATAGAATTAGAGATAAGTGCTGCTGTATTCTAAATTTAGTGACTTCAAACAATGTGAAACACAAGGATGTGAGCAAAATCATCTACATTCTATTCCACACAACTGTTCTGTGCTCCTTTGGGTGAATCATTTAACAGCTGTTGACTTAGGCCTATTCCCTTATAAGAGGAAGACTTTGATTGTCTCAAAATCATCTCAGAATCTACAATTTCATTCTCTACCTACCATGAGCTCATTCAACCATGGGTCTTTCTTCAATTCATTCATTTACTCAGGATGCATTTTTCTGAGTACCCACTCTGGGCCCTACTTGCCACTCTGTACACAGACATGAGTATGTCCGTTACTGCCTAACTGGGATTATTAGCAAGTGAACAAACAACTCTCCTAGCATGAACTACTTTATATTAGAGGCCTACCCAAAGTGTTACAGAGGCACAGACAAAAGAGCCCGCAACTTTGCCTTCTCTCCTTTCTTTGGACTGTACCAGGGACTGAGCAGACCTACTTAGAAGGTGTTTACTACAATGACCTGTGACTATCAGATACTGTCATCTGCAGCTCATCTTACAACTGTGAGCGACATCTAGGATCAGTCACCAAGATGACGCAGGCACTTTTGAGGTCACTCAGTGAGGTCTTCTCACATTAGCTGCTCGTTCATGGTTCAGTCTCATACAAACACCAATGTATCTGTTAGAGCTGCCTCATTTTCCTGGACAACTAAGGGCCGTGCACATGCCTCGCTTTGATGGGAATATGGTATTGCATTTACCTGTCCCTGTGGTGTAGTATGACTGTATTTATGCAACATTAATACAAAGGCACTAAGCTGAGAGCAGTGCTCAGTTCTGGGATCTCTTTCAGAGAGTGAATAGAGGCCAGAATTTGGCTTGAACACTTTTAATATGGTACCATTGCAGGGTTGGAACATTATTTCTGCTTATTCTAATTTGTTCGTGGTAATATGTAAAAGCAATACAAATGCTTTAGATTTTTAGGCTTATGAATAAAAGAGAACAGATATTCCACCTGAGAACATGCCCAGTATTCTTTTATGGGATGGAAGGGGGTCCCTATGCCCACATATATTAAAGTGTGCACCTGCCTTCAATAAGCCTGGATCAGCATATGTAAGTGAACTGTATGCCAAATTCGCCTTGTAAATCAGGAATAAAAAGAGCAGACGTGTTTCTGGGCAAGGGAAAAAGTGAAGAGGTTCAGCTGAGATTTGTGAGCTGAAAACGATCAGTAGAGCCAATGAAATACTCTGAAACGTTCCATACAACTGTAGTAGTTTTCAGTGTTTAATATTTCAGAAAAATAATCATTGCTGTTATAGGAAGTAAAATTTGCTAAATGCTCACACACTGTTATAGGGCTATGATGTCACGTGTATTGTACTGTTAAAAAATGAAATGTGCTCCTTCTGCCATCATGGAAAACAGAGGACAGATGTAACTAATCAATACAACCCAGCCAGATAATCCATTTAAAGCTTGTTAAGAAAACTGATCACATTCTGTGTGGAGATTACATTCTACTGAATAATGCTGAACAGTTGATTTCTAATGCTAGGTTTGCCTCTATGTAGCGTGTGTGTTTACCTGCTTATTTAGCCATGTTAGGCTCAGAGTCAAGAGTGGCATAGATTTATAGGACAACTTGTAACTTTCTGCAACTGAGAGAATAGGGAAGAGGAGTTGTAAATGAAGAAGAATTTGTGAGGCTATTTCTAGTGACTCAGAATTACTTCATCCACTCAGTGGAGATGGAGCTGCTAAGAAGTCTTTTCAAGAGACCAGATGGCAGATGAAAATATGGTGCACTTTGATGGCCGCAGAACAAGATGATGTGTAACCGTGCCTAGTTATGTTGAACTTGATGAGTCCAGATTGTCTGTAAACCAGTGGTTCTCAACCTGTGGGTCGTGACTCCTTTGAAAATACAACAAGGCATTAGGAAGGTTGAGAACCGCTGTTATAAACCATTTTGTCATCACCCTCTGATTAGTGTCAGAGATTTTGAGCCGCACGGTGCACAGTGCTATGGCTCTGACATTGTGGAAACTGATCGTTGGCCCTTGGTTCTCAGTCAAGGTAGCTGTGGGATCAGATGTGAGGACCAGATGTATTTGCATTGGGCCTTTATGGTAAACAGGAAACTGGGGGCACATCCCCTAACACCAGCCCCAGTTCTTGCTTCTCGTTGATGGCCTTAAAAGACGTTTCCAAGGGAACGCACAATGCATTCTTTATCAACCTGAGTTAATTATTGTTTATAATCACCGAATACAGTTTATATCCAGGACAGGGGGAAGAGAACCTGCCAGGGGCTTCCACATTTGGAAATCAAAATCATCTTTCCTTGCTTTATTACCCCCCACCCCCCAGAATGTTGGCTCTTCATGGGCTCTTCATGGGCTGCCCATTAATTTACACTGGAACCTTTGCAGGACAACCCAGAGGGGGATGCATTAGTACACTAATGAAAACTAAGCAGCTTTGCTTTCAAACTGGAGTGGATGTTCATTAAACACATATGGGTGATATTTGCTCGTATGTATAGCAAACATTGCCACATTACTGGCTGTTTTAGTAATCAGGGCTTTCACAACAATTCTAAGCTAATGACACTTGAAATCTCAGAGAGTATGTCCTTTATCCCAAATTACAAGAGAGGATGCCTCAAATCTGCTAAGTCTCCATGTGGGGTGACTGATGTTAGTCACAGGTAAAATAAGTTGCTGAGAAGAGGATTAAGGAGGCCTCATGAGACTAACAGCTGGGAAACCAGCACATGTCACCTGAGGACCTTGTGCTTGCATGCCAGAGCAAGACCTGTCTTTGAATCTTGGTTCCATGACTGTGGGGAAGGAGATTAACCTCCGGCAGTTTGGATTTCCTCATCTGTACAGTAAGAATCAGAGTAGTAGGGACTCTGCACATCTGTTACCAGGACAATGTCAGCAGCTCTGGAGCCTTCCAGCTGTTTTGGACACCAAGGGCTGCCTTCCAGGCTTACCAGAAGAGCTGTCCCGAGATAGTCTGGCTCTGTAGCATGTGAGATTTTCACCTACTGCTGCCACTTTTGTTACCATTTCACACACTGGGCAGCATGCAGGTGGATCAGGGATTTGTGAGCACGAGGGCCTTGTGTGGACAGTTTTTCTGGAACTTGGCACTTTGCATGGACACCACGCATGAGTGAATTCACTCCACAATGTTGATGAAGCACTTGGCGTGTGTCGGGCACTGTTCTCGGGGCCAAGCAAAGTCCTTCCCGTCCTGGAGTTGACCTCCTTTTGTGGACAGAGAAAAAAATGGTTAAGTATGTATGTGGTACATTAGATGTAGTACTCACTGCAGGAAGGGGTTAAGTAGGGTTGAGGGCTCAGGGCGAAAGGAAAGGGCCTGCCGTGCTACCTCACAGGGCAGGCATGTTAGGTGGGAGCCCTTTGACAGAGGCAGGAGGGAGGCAGCCGGACAGATGTCTGGGGGCAGCTTTCCCAGTGGGGGAATAGCTGGTCTGGGGCCCTGAGGTGGGGGCTGGCTTGGCTTTCTGAAGCTTCGAGGAGTGTGACACATGGGAAGCAGAAATCTGGTAGGAGGAGATTTCAGAGGTGGCAGGAGTTGGGCAGCCCCTGTGAGGCTCCCTGCACTGGAGGGTGTGAAGAAGATGAAGCTGCCACATCTGTGAGGAGGCTGCTGCACTAGCCCAGGGCAGAGGTGGCAGGGGTTGGCTGGGGTGGCTGGGGTGGCTGGGTTCAGGACACATTTGGGACATAATGTAAAGACAGCAACTGTGGGTGGGTGGACATGGTATGAGGAGAGAGAATGGTTATGGACAACAGCAGTGTTTCTGTCCTCAGCACTGAAATCCTTGTGTCCATGTGTCTAAGGTGGGAACAATGACAGGAGGCAAGGGTGAGTGTGTTTGGTTTGGGACGTGTTAGAATCGAGACCTCCGTCACAGAAGTGGCCCTGTCAAGACAGCAGTTAGCCGGCTTAGTGTCAAGACGCAATGGGAATTTGAGGAAGGAATTAGAGTTTAGAGTGGGGAAAAAGAGCTGAAGGAATTTTATCAACATTCCTTAACCATCATAACCCACCTTTGTCACCCAATCTTCCCTCTCAATTCTAAAAGGTTCTTCATGGGCACCCACCATATTGACCACTAAGAGGCAAAGGACAGTGGTAACCTGGAGAGCACAGAGGGAGATCTCACATCGCCCGGGAACTGCTCAGCAAGGAGCAGTGGGGGTGGGGGGATCACAGAGTTAAAGCGACCACCCAGAAGAAAAGCTGTTCTCTGCCAATCTCAGTAGCCTTGAGCATTAGAAGGAAAAGCAGAAAAGAGCTAGTGATTTTAGTGCCTTAACGTGAGAGTTAAGGTGTGCCTTCTCATGATGTTTAGTGTGTTTTTGTGGAACTGGGGACCTTTCCCAACTTTTCTGCTGATGGTCTTTTAGTTGGTCATATGTAATTGTAATAAAAATGATGTACAAAGCGATAACATGCTGAAGATAAATCCATCAAAGCAAGTCTGTTGTCCTATAGGAGGTTGGCCACTTCCAGCAAAGAACGTGACCAAGAAAGGTCAAGTTGGAAATAGTGTGTGGTTTTGTAAAGTAGCATTTTCAATCTTAACCTGAGGGACCATGGTAGCTAGCAGGATGTCTGAGCAGGACTCTTCCTTGCTCGTTGGTCTCCTTGGCTGCAACTTCCTATGAAGCTGTCAATAGCATCATCTTTGGAGACAAATGTTGAGATTTTAACAGTAATTGTTGTGCTGGCTTGACTGAAGTACTTTGAAAATAAATACACTTATATACTCAGTAGTTGAGCATCTTCTTATAGTGATGATGCTGGTGGTTTAGTCTGCAAAAGAGGAAAGCCAAGGAATACTATGTTACAACTATGAGTGATGGACAACTATCCCTCAATTAGAGTACAATTAAACCTGTTAACAGAGATCAGTAGAAGTATATGAAGTCAAACTGGCTTCCTGAACTGAGTCTGTGCAAAGCACATTTGAAAACCAAGTTTTCAAATCAGGTATCTATAGAATTTTCTGTATAATTAAAACCCCAACTATAATTCCCTGACTTACAATGTGGTCACCATGCTGATGACAGATTGCTTTTTGCACTTAAATTGGAAAAGGCTTAATGTCATATAGGAGAATAATGCCACTAAGAGTTAGCTTGGAATCAGCACATACTTTTTTTTTTTTGTTATCTGAAGAAAGACTCCATTGTACAAAGTTGAGACTTGGGAGGACATTTGCAAATATATCAGTGTATTTTCTTTAAAATTCACACACACACACAAACACATGCACACATACCCTTACATCTTGTAATGTATGATACTCAAAGACATTTAAAAACTTATGATTTTGCATGCTTGTCACTTCTCTGGGAAGGACATTCTTCAAAGGAGCCAGTGTTTCTGATGTGTCATAGGTTGTTTATGGGTGAACAGAGAGTCCTAAGGGGGCTACTGTCAACCTTCTTAATATTCTTTGCTATCTGAGTCGCTGTGTGTGTTCACATGTGTGTTTGCATGTAGATTTGTCGTGAAGAAAAGAAGAGCTTGATGTTTCATAGGCGATCCATGGCAGAATAATTTTATCTGCAATGTATACCTGTGTTTGAATAATATGGCAGCAGTGAGTAACATGGGCAAAAGAAATCTACCAGTGGAGTGGAGAGCACTGGATTTGTAGGAGAAAGACCTCATATGATTTTCCCATTTGCCTTTAAAGAAAGAGTCTGTCTATAAAGGCAGAAAGGTGTAGCTCTCCAGATGTTTTGAAACAATCAGTTATGTTTTAAAAATGTAAGCTACTGTTTTGGTCTTTAAAATGGGAAATAAAATGACTTCTGAATTTCTGAAGCCCCAACAGGACTGACATGTGTTTTCAATGACCATGGTCTAGCAGGCATTAAGTTCTAACTATGAATTATTTGTTGCAAATGGAAAATGAGTTGTCTGAAAGAGGTAAAAAGAAATCTGTTGCAGTGTATTGTGCTGGTGGAATTTCAGGCTCCTATTTGCACATTGAAGGTTGTAGGTTTCCTTACTAAAATTTTAGCTTTGTCCCCAAAGCTGAAAAAAGTCCTATGAGCTAGGAGCATGCTGTGGAAAGAGTTGGATAAAAGAAAACATTGCGGACCACCTAGAGCGTGACACTGCTTCGGATGAAAGGGTGTTAAATTGTGGGAATGTCGACCACAGCCACTGGCTTTAAACCAAGTGTCTTGCCTCCCATTAAAAATGAAAAAACAATGAGTGCAATTTAGTTCTGTGCCAGTAAATTTGGAACCTGTATCATTTATCTTATTTGATTCCGTTTTTGAGCTCAGATATTATTTGTGAGTGTATAACCCAACTTTGTGGCTCAAAAATGACTGGAAGATGTAGTTGAGGTAGTGATGTCTTAAAGGTCACTTTTATTTCCTTTTACATTTCAGCAGAGATTAAAGAGTTATTTCATTCTTTTCTTCCTTATGGTTAAGACTCTTTCTTTTTCTCATACACATGAATATGAGTAGCTATTAATGTTAAGTGGGTTTGCCTTAAGAAAAACATTTTCCTTTTTTACAAAATTTTTGACTTTTACAACTCTTAGAATGGACCCCAACATTTCCCTCATGTTCCATACAGATGAAAGCAAAAAAATTGTAAGCTCTTTTTTAATCACTACATAAATCTCTAGAGCATTTTCAGTACGTTTTAGATGGCCAATAAAATACTTTCTATTTCTTTTCATGTCTAATTAGTAAAAAAGTAAATAAATACCTTAAAATTAAATAACAGCAATCTCTGAAAATACTAATATCTATCAATCATCTTTATTCACAAACAAAGGACACATATATTCCCCAGATTTAAGGAAAGAATGAAATAAGTGCTATCTTGGTTGATTAGCTACAAAATCCATAAAAAGCTAGGGCAAATTAGAATCAAATTTTAAAGAATTTATTTCATTTTTCCAATTACATAAAAATTCAAAACAGATCCATCTACTTTGCGGATTCGGTTTTCATATGGTTGTGATGCAGTTAGTATTTTGGAATGAAGGCTGAGGAAATCTTGAAGCAATCTGATGAGATTTCCTGATGAGGACACACCCCAGGCTGCCCACCTCAAGGCACTTTGGCATTTCCATTAAAGACACAGCCTGTCTGCAGCAAATGACTTTTCCATGAATATTTGTCTCTGAGCTGTGTGGCTGGGTTGGTGGCTTGGCAAGGGCTGGGTCCCTTGCAGGTGGCTGGGAGCTTTGGTAAAGGCCATACTGGCATGTGTATGTGTATGAGCAGAGGAAGGAACATTTACTCCACATATACATGAGGACATGCATACCCACACGCACATACAACACACATGTGCATATATACACACCTACACACATACACGACCCCCCACATACCCACATACATATCATAAATTTACACACACACGCTTGCACATACACACATATACACATAAAGTAGACGTATACACATGCACATATCCATAGACACACAGACACACAGACACACAGACACACACACACACACACACACACACCCCTGCCTGTGTCTCACGTAATCATGTAGTCTATGGCTCTAGCATCTTTTGTAACTATGTTGTTCGAAAACTGTCTTAGAGAGTTTTGGTTCTTGTTTGCAATAATAACTACAGGACCATCCTGGCCCAAAGCAGAGCAGGGAGGCTTTGGGGCCTTGTGGACAGTACTTTGAGTTTTGATAGATAAACTTCTGGGGATGGTAAAACCAAGATGTTTGCAGCCATGGCAGGTGAGGAAGGGGGCACCCCCAGGACACATGTCTGCGTCTGATTAAGCACATGACCTCATAGAATTATGCCAAGTCCTTATGTAGCCTGCTGTCACCCTATTCCCCTTTTCATTTCCATTAGCTTTAAAAGCTCTGAAGATTTTCTAGCTGTATCTACAAGTTTAGTGTTGTTTCTTTCTTCCTGTATTTCTGCTTTGTCTTCCCTGTCTTTGGACTGTTTACTATTATAAAAAGAAGCATCTCCTGGGAACATTTCCCTGATTCTCTGAATGAGCCCCTCAGCTGCCGTTTTCTCCTGGTGGCCTGACTGTGGATGGGGAGCAGGCGCGCAACTGGACCTGCCCCTGCCACAGGCTCCCAGGAGTTGGGTGCCCAGGCCCCTGCATATGGCTGCTTCTGAGAGATCAGGAACCTGGCACTGCTCCTGGCAAGGACTGGAGGGAGCAGGGGCTGGCTCTGGGAGAGGTGAGGGGGTGAAGAGGAGCATGAGGGGAGGAGAGAGCACGGACCAGTCTGGTGTGGCTGCTGGTTACAGTCCTGCCCCTGGGATTAAGGCTTCAATGACTTATCCCCACTGGAAGTTTCTCCCTTGCTATTTAATTCAGCTGGAGGATGTGTTTGGTTACTTGCATCCACATGAAGCCTGCCTAATTTGTGGTGTTGTGCAGACTGCCTGCCTTCCTGTGGCCTAACCTCCAGAAGCTTTAGGTCCTGGCCCGTCTACAAGCAGAGGAATATCAGGAACTCAGGAAGCTGCCACTTCAGGCCTTGGGGTCAGCAAAGCTCAGGTGCCGTCCTCCTCCTTCCACATCAACTCCCCAGCACCCAGCATCGTCTCTCCCCAACCGTGATCTGGATATGTGACTCGAGACAAGCAAAGCTTAAATAAGATGGAAAAAGCAAGGGAGCAGGATCTTAATGGGGAGAAAGAGGGAACTTTCTTTCACAGGGCCATGTCAGTCCCAGAGGAAACATTCCTCCCTCTACAGAGGCTCATTTAATGCAGAATATCTTACAATGGTGGATTTCAAATGGAAAAGGCAAGGAATTCTCAGACATTTTGTGCTGAGGGAACATGGAACTTCTGTCTCAAGACTTGCGACTGGCACAGGGCTAGGGCAGCAGGGGCAGGGGACAGGAGGGGTGTTCTGGAGAATGCCTGTAGAGAGCAAGCATGTGAGACCCAGATTCCCTGGTGCTGGCAGGGCTTATGAATTGCAGAGTTGGTACCATTTTGCTGCTGAGAAAAATGGAGACCCAGAGAGTCAACTGTGACTTTTTAAATAACATGTTGATGGCAGCCCTGGAGCCCAGCACTGCTGACTGTGAAGTGTGGGACCCTAGACTCCTACAAGGTGGAGGAGATGACTGTAACAAAAGGGAAAAACCAAGTGGTGGTGGCCGTTCTGATTATGTCTGGATGCAACAGGATGGGCTTTGGGGACATGGAGGGCTGAGGCCTGGCACCACATCAGTGCGGAAGCCCAATGCCCAGACTTACCCCATGACAAAATCCTTACCGTTCTCTGCGTCTGTTATTGTTTCAGAGCACTCTTTTCCTATTTCTTGTATTTGCAACCTTTTATTTTATCTTTCTGATTGTCAAATCCTCCAGGGTCACCCTGGCCCAACATGCAGACCAACTCAAAACAGGGGAAAAATTTCTGTGTTGTCAGAGGTCGTGCTTAGAGGTTCTTGCTCCTAAGTGGTCTATTAGCCGCCACCCCCAGTGTTGCAGTTGGTGTTAAATGCTGGAATTCAGGGAATGTTTCTGGAGGGCTCCAGAAATGAAAGAAGTTTGCTCACATGCTTCATATAGCTTGAGAGAAACGTTGTTTAAGCTGAGGGCCGGAAGAAGCTGCCCATATTTTCCTGTGTGCACCAGTTTCCATGAAACTCAAACAGCACCAACAAAGAAGGGGGAGGCACCGTGTAATTAGTATCTTACTGATGCTCCTGGCTTTCATGAGATCTGTGACACCCAGCCAGGTGCTCATTTATAGGGCTGTTTGAGACCACTTTTTTTGCTCAGGCTTTGGGCAAGTACTTGCCATGATGAGACAGTTTCGGAAGTGTGTGCATCGTGGAGGCAGGGGGAGGGCTCGAGCAGACATCCTAGAGTCCTCACAGTTTCAAACTTCGCCATCATCAGATACTTTGGTGTTAAAAGCAGTTTGGAGTGGAAGTTGAGGATGCAAGTTATCTGTTTCCTGGGACACAGAGAGCACGTTGAAAGTCAGCTGGGCTATGCAAGGGGAACCAGTGGGAATTTAACTCAAGTATTGATCATGTGTTGGGGGCACGAGTGATCACAGGCAGCTGGTGTTGTGAGCCACTCTCGAGCTTGTAGCAGTGCTGGCCAGACAGTCAAGAGGCTTCTTGAGAAATCAAAACTTGAAGAAAAATCAGAAGACAAAATTGGGTCTTCACGTGAAATTTCATGAACAGTTCTGGGTTCCCAGAGAACTGTGGCTTGATAGTGAGCAAATGAAACATTTTTCAATGAGCAACTGTTTTTCTTCAAAGTGTCTGGAATAAAAACCTAGAGATAATATGGAATCTATTGAAGCTCAATTTCATTTGTTTGCTCAGATTGGATCCCACATATATTTAAGGATCAGCAGTTCTGTCTCAGAGACCAGATGACAAGAATAAGCAGTGAATCGAGGAAGAACAGCTGAACTTTGCCTCTGCTTCTCTGTAACTAGAGCTGAGGGCACAAGAGAGCACATCCCATCACTAAGACTTACTGGCCAGAGAGAGAAATCAGTAGTTTTCAGGAAAGCATGTTTTATGTTTTATGTTTTCCATCTAACAAATTCTCCTTACATGGAGAAGAAGATTAAAAAAAAATCTGTCCCAATAGCTATAACATGAAGGAAAGAGAAAGCAAAAGTTTCATTATCACACTTGCAGATGGGCAGGAGAGGGGAAAGAAACGCCGATCAGACCTTGATAACGTGCAAGTGTTTGAGAAACTGTGTCACAAAGCAGTAAGAGCAATGTGTTCCCGGAAGCCGCGGGCAGGCAGGCAGCCTGTTACCGCCCCTCTGTGTCCTAAGGGCAGTCAGAAGGTGGGCTCTAGAGGAATCCTGAAATGATTTTTAGCTCTCACAAGAGTGCTTAGGGGCTATGTGAAGCAGCTATTCCAAGTGTACATCTAACATTAAGCATAGGGGAGGCTTTGTAGATGAAAATAACTCTAGAGAATGGCAAATGAGAAAGGTATGGTCTAAGTAGGTATATCTTGTCAACACACACCGGAATAGTGTTCCTTAGCTAGGACCTTCCACGTAGTGCAATCCATGGCCATGCTGGCCACTCTGCTGCAATCCAGTGGAGGGAGAAGACACTTGGATCTCACTTCCACTTTCTCTTAATTAAATCTCCCTTAACCTGCCCCATTCACCAGCTATTCTTTAATTAAGGTGCAGAATATTGTTTCAAAGAAGAAGCTAATTCTTTCTTTACTCCCATTGACAGCTTTCGATTTTGAAAGTATCCATCCCGTCTGAATGTTATTTTTAAAAACATTTATAAATGTTTAAAACTTGGGGCGTGAGGATCGCTCGAGACCAGGAGTTCTGGGCTATAGCACGCAATGCTGATCAGGTGTCCATACTAAGTTTGGCATTGATATGATGACCTCCTGGAGTGAGGGAGGCACTAGGTTATCTGAGGGGCGAACCAGCCCAGGTTGAAAATGAAGCAGTTCAAGATTCCCATGCTGATTAGTAATGGGATTGTTCTTATGAATAGCTACTGCATTCTAGTAGGGACAACATAGTGAGACCCCCACTTCTTAAAATTTTTTTCTTAAAAAGAGTTAAAAACATTTATGAAGGTGGCAAGCAAGGCAAAATGTCAAGGAAGAATGTCAAGAATGTGTAAGAAAGAAGGAAAATCAAGAATTTTTCTGTATTTATGATCAATAATTATCATTGCAATGCATACGTGCAGAAAGGCAGGTAGAATGAAGAGGTAATAGGTTTTAATCACATCAATGCTGCTGAGTAAAAGTGGAAAGTGTGTTTCCTTTTTTACTGAAAGGTCTTTAGAATTTTTTTTTTTTAGGTTTTTTTCCTAATTCTGTGAAAAATGACATTTGTAATTTTTTAGGAATTGCATTGAATCTTTAGATTACTTTGGGCAGTATGGACATCTGAAAAATATTGAATCTTCAGTCTGTGAGCATGGGATGCTTGTCCCTTTGTTTGTGTCATCAGTGAGTTCTTTCACTGGTGTTTTGTAATTCTTTTTTTTTTTTTTTGAGACAGAGTCTCAAGCTGTCACCTTAGGTAGAGTGCCATGGCATCATAGCTCTCAGTAACCTTTAACTCAGGCTCAAGCGATCCTCTTGCCTCACGTTTTCTATTTTTAGTAGAGACAGCGTCTTGCTTTTGCTCAGGCTAGTCTCGAACTCATGAGCTCCAGCAATCCACCCACCGAGGCTTCTCAGAGTGTTAGGATTGCAGGCGTGAAGCACCACGCCTGGATGGTGTTCTGTAGTTCTTGTAGAGATTTTTTTACCTCCTTGGTTATCTATATTTCAAGATTTTTTTTTTTTGCAGCCATTATAAATGGAAATGAGTTCTTGATTTGATTCTCAGCTTGGTTATTATTAATGTATAGAAATGATTCTGATTTGTGTACATTGATTTTGTAACCTGACACTTCAGTGAATTCATTTATCAATTCTAGGAGTTGTCTAGAGGAATCTTTAGGGTTTTCTAGGTGTAAGATTGTATCATTGGGAAACAGGGCTAGTTTGGCTTTGTTTTCAATTTGGGCACTTTTTTTTTAAATTAAATCATAGCTGTGTACATTAGTGCAATCAAGGGGTACAATGTGCTGGTTTCATATACAATCTGAACTATTTTCAACAAACTGATTAACATAGCCTTCAGGGCATTTTCTTAGTTATTGTATAAAGGCATTTGTGTTCTGCATTTAGTAAGTTTCACCTGTACCCTTCTAAGATGTGCAGTAGGTGTGGCCCCACCGATTACCCTCCCTCCACCCCAACCTCACCCCTCCCCACATTTAAATAACAGTTTACTTTGAAACTTTGAAATTATTACTATGCTGTCTTCTAGCCTTCTAATTTTTAAGAAACATTACTAAATTCAATTTTCAATCAGGTCTTTTTTTTTTTTTTTTTTGAAAATTTTCTTTTTGCCTTTGGCAGTCTTAAATTTCTTGATGTGATAAGGTGTAAGTCTACTCTTAACAGTGTACACACCACACACGTGGGACCTGGCACAGGGCACAGCATCTATGGGGCACAACTGCCTGGTGTTGCTGCTGCAGGCTAAACATGAGCCCAGGGCTATAGATTAATGTTGCATTTTCAGCCACAGAATCTGGTGAGGGACTGTGGTGCCGTGGGGGGTGGGCTTGATGTCTGGATCAGTAGTTTCCAGGTGTGGCTCCTGGCAGTGTGTGATAGGTTGCAAACTCTTGGCCTCATCCCAGCCCCACCAAAGCAGAATCTCGAGCAGAATGGCAGCCTGGTTTAACCATCCCTCCAGATGACTCTGATGCATGTTTGCATTCAAGAGCCACTATTCAAGACATTGTTTTTCAAATTCTGTGTGTATAAGGATCACCTGTTAAAAAGCAGCTTTTAATCTGTAGGTCTAGGGTAGGGCTTGAATTTCTGCTTTTCTGACAAGTTTCCAGGTGCTGTCAATGCCGTGGATCTGTGGACCACCCTTAAAGTAGCTGGGTTATCAAATATTATGGCTATGACAAATATATATCTTGTACTGTAAATGGATAAAGTGGCATTCTGATTTAAATGTCATTCTCCTGTGGGTGCAGCTGGAGTGAGAGTCAAGATCTAAAATAAATCATCTCCTTGAGTCAACCCGATAACATTGTTCAGTTCCTGAGCAGAAACGCCTGAGGCTCCAACCGTGGCTGTGGCCTGATATTTCTTTGACATCTAGTAGGCACTTCATAAAAGCTTATAAAGAATGAATAGGGACCCCAGGGTTCTCCAAGGACTTTGAGTGAGCAATCAGGCAGCATCATTCTGTTGAGCTCTTTTTTACCCACAGGGAGAAGGGGTTGGACAGCAGGAGAGAGGCATGTAGACAGATGGCCCCCAGGATCTGAGGGAGGAGCCAGAGGTATCTCAGCACTTGAACTCTCTGAGGATGCTTTTGCTGCTGTCAACACTTGGTTCATTTTTTTTCCTCTGGCTAAAATTCACCCTTTTGATCATATTTCATTTATTCAGGGCCTCTGTACACTTGGTTTTAGTCATTTTTGCTAAATCCCATCTCTCCAATCCTTGGTTTAACTGCAACTGGGGCAGAAATGTTTGCACTGAGGCTGAGCAGGAACACGTGTGGGGCGGCCACAGGCAGCTCTGTTTGCAAGGAAGAAACCCAGGACGGGCTCTCCTAGTCTCTGCCTACAGAGGACAAGGAGAGGGTTTCCTTCCCCATCTCTTTGCATTTCTAGTTTTATCTTTTAGGCAAACTGACCTTCCCCTTCCAGTTGTCCCTCTGCCACTCCACTTTTCATTGTTTCATTCCCTGCACGTCCACATGCCCTTGCTGGTTAGCAGCAGATGCTGATCCTGGTCCACAAGAGGCTCACGGCCAGGTGCTTCTGTGCAGTCAGATCTGACAAGATCCAGGCTGTTGTTAAATCTCAGGAAAGAAAGGCTGTGGGGCTGCCTAGTGAACAGGTTCACAAGTGCCCTCATTTTTACATGTAAGGATTGGAAGAGGCCTGCAGAACTCAGGAGTGATTCAAACTAAATCCTGGCTCTTTGGATTGTCTGGGTCCCCCAGGGAGCAGCTAGAACCCACCTGTAGTCAGTTCCAGCTTTTGCTGTGGCAGAAAAAGAAAATAAAGAATTGATTAAAACAACAACAATAAGAAATTGCTGCCAAAGCTGTTGTCCACCTCCTTGGAATGGGCCCTTTCTTTGTGCTGACTCAGTCTGTAGAAAGAGCCTAACCAAATGGGATTACAAAAGCTTCTGGAACTTTTGTCAGTGAATTTATTTGCTTATAGTATATTTCCTATACTATAAGCAACTGCTATTACCTTATAAAAAATAAAAAAGGGACTTGTAAGGACGAAACCTTCTAGTTTTTAGGGCACCAAAATGTTTGCGTCCACAAAAGCAGCAGTAAATACTAGCCATAGGGAGACACTGAGAAGACAGATTTTATTCCTTTCCCAACTACAAACAAGTGAAGTTGGTGTTACATTCCTCGTGGCTCAGGCCTCCTAGAGTTAACCCTGAGTGTTCTGCTGCGTGTGCATTATAATCTGGTGTTGAGTTGCAGGGCTCCTTGCGTTCTGTAACGTTAGTAATGCTCTCCATGGTGACAGCATGCAGCAGGCATGACTTGTCAGCCCATTCAGCCCATAGAAAATGTGACCTCTTCAAAGACAATGGCATTAGGCCCCTCCGACAGCACCTCACCTGTCTCACATATTTTCTATAATGCCTCTATAAAATGCCTCTGTGTCCATGCTCCAGGGAGGATGAGAATTTGACTTCACAAGTCGAAAAATATTTGCAGGAATGTCCAGCAGTCAAATCAATCTGCTTTCGGATTTGTGGGATTATTTTTGAAAACATGATATGTGGCCTCTCATTACTTTGTAAATACATGCTATTAAATTTACAGCTTAATTCCGGCATGTAATGTGGTCAGATTATGGTTACTTTGTGGATCATAACTTCCCTGCATGGGTTCCAAATCTTTATCTTGCATGAATATACATCCTTTTTCTCCTTTTTCCCTGAGTCATTCTAATTTTTTACAAAGTGAATTTCAGGCCCAGAAAAGTGCTGCTGCCTCTCCTCGGTCACACTGGACACACCCCAACCCCAGAACTCTTTGCAGAGAGTCCAAGATCGATCCTCCAGCTAGAACTTCCTCTGCGGTGCAGACTGATGGTGCAGAGAGCAGGAAGAAGCCGCATATCAATTTGCTTGCAGTGGGGAGCATGTCAAGGACAGACCTGGGAGATATTTGGTGACTGTGAGCAAAGCTGTGACTGCTGAGGCTGTTCAAGTGCCCAGTTTCAAAGTGCCTTTGGCCAGGGGCCTGTCTGTTGGGATTGCAGGGAGCTCACCATAGAAGCTTCTGGGGCTCAAGCGGGGTTGGTACCTTCTATCACATTGTCCCAGCAGCTGCCCTCCTTTCTGCCAATCCAGAAGTTCCTCTTAGCCCTGCTTCTCTTTTCCCTCACTACACCCACTAGCCTATAATCTTCAAAGAAAACAAATCAGGAAAACTTTTCACCCCACTGGAAACCCTAAATGGAGGTTAGATTAATCTTTCCCTTCCTTCCTTCTGTCATCCTTGTCCTGTCCGATTCATGGACTTTGGCAAAACAGAGGAGGCTTAAGTGAAATTCAGAAATATATGACTTCATAAATTACATATAGAATGTCCAGAAAGGAAAGTTATCATGCTGTGTGTATGGGGATTCTCCATCCCAGCTACACAGGACAATGATAACCTATGACTGGCTGTATTTTAGCTTGCTTTTTAGCATACCAAGGTCTTGACTCAAGATGCATCCCCAAAGCTGTGGTAAGTGCCACCACTGGCCTCCGTGTCCACTGGAAGGGCTTTGAGGTTCTTTGCCTGTCCCCTCACCCCATGTGCTCAGACCTTTCTGTGTTGAGTTATTGTTTGTCCACCTCTTCTTTCTGAAATGTGTGTACCGGCCTAGAATGACCTAGTTGCTGGAATGTCTAGGACCACTCCTTGTGGTCTTTGCCCCAGAACTTTGACACCTGGGAGTTGTGCAGCTAATGCAGTTTTTCTAGAACTTTGCACAGTATCACACCCAATTGGCTGCTTTCATATTTTCTGAAGATGCTTTTGTTTGGAGTGATAACCTACTTTTATTTTTCTCTTATAAAGAACCATACAACACATGGCATTTGCACATTCAGTCCTGTGTGATGATAATTCTTTGATAATGTTTAGACTTGGACTGAGCTTCAGTATGTGATATTGGCTTAGAACCATTTATAACAACAACGACAACAACAAATATTTTGTGCTGCTTCTCATGCTACAGTGATTTCCTTTCCTCTGGTTAACAATGTTTGGAGAGTGATTACTTGGAAATAGCCACCCAGGAGTTCCCCTGCCACCTCTACCCGTACGTAGCTTCTCCTGTTGGCACCTCCATTGGTGGTGGTTATTCATGGGTGACAGGACTTTGCAGCTCCAAACAGAGGTTGGGCAAGGCCACAGATGCAAAGGCCCACAGATTGGCTTTCCCTCTACGAAGCAGGGCCTTGCATAAGTGAAAATGCCCTGCTTTCAAGGAAACAGAGCAAAGAAGCAAAATCTCCCCTGCACAGGCTCTGTGTGAGATAGTGCTGGAATGTTGGATTAAAAGTGTGTGTTGATTTTTGTTTTTTTCTATTCCCTTTCTAGAAGGAGTCCTGCTAGCCGTCAGCCTCTCTTCATCCCTCCTCTGAGGTTACCCTTCACATTGGAGATTTGGATCCAGCCCCTACTTCTCATGAGTAGACTGCGGCTAGAGGAGACTTCTATATTCCGCAGTGTTTATCATTCCAAACACAAGGTCAGCATTTCTCTGACCCAGCCATGATGGCACAGGGAAACTGGCTTGCACCTGATGGCAACGTGGACTTGGCAGCGGCTCGTGCAGCTGGTATCCTGCTTGTACCTGCCTGGTCTTTCCTTCTCTCTGCCCCACATTTCAGAAGACTGTCCTGGTCACACAGGTGGAGCACCCACAACAGTGAGGCTCAGATGCCAGATGCTGGAATGTGTTTTTCCAGTAGTGGTGGTGATGGCAGGAGCAGTGTGGGGCCTGTGGAGCTCACCCCCTTACTGGCTCCTTCTCAAGCTTCTCCGCTGGCTTTTCTGCAAAACTCTTGCTTAAGACAACAGGCTTACAATATGCTGGCTGCTTTGCTGGATGCCATTGTGTTTTGATTTGCTTTTGATGGCACGGACTTTAATGGCTCTGGGTGTAAATTTTCTGTACAAACCTTTGCTATGGTACATGCGCTGTCAGTGGATTCGATGTTCACAATTAAGACTTTGCCATATCTCTTGATCCTCTGGGTCTTTCAGTTGGGTGGATAAAACAGCCAGAAATCCTTTGGATCTAAGATGAGCCTAACTCTCCTCTTGGGCCAGGAGAGAATGAGCCTACCTAAAGGCATGAAGGGAATTCGTGTATATCCTTGAACATCCTCTTGCAGGAGGTGGGCAAGGAAGGGCTGGTGTCTCTCTTCCTCACATTACCAAGCCCCCCACTAGACTGTGATTCCTGGGTTCCAGAGTCCTAACAGGCAGGTGGGGTAAGAGGAAGAGATTCCACTCACTGGCTTAGCAATTCAGAGGCGCTGGCTGCCAGGTAGAAAGTATCTTTTTGGGCAACACAGCTTTCATAAGCTTTGCAATCTGAGAACCCAGTTCCATAAAGCTGCCAGGAAGATGGGAGGAGAGAATGTCTCTCTGGAGTCACAGAACATTGCAAGACCCAATGCTCTGTGCAAGTTCTGTGCTTTGTGGTACATCTTCAAGTGACTGTGCAATGTGTTGGGAGAGTTAACAGATTCTTCTCTCTTCTGTGCCCAGTAGAACTTTATTTCAAATTACTCTTTGTGCACAAGATAAGAAATTGACCTTGAGAGCCCTGTTTGCTGGAAGACTGTCTAGGTGTGCTTTGTGTCAGGCTTGATTTCCTGTTCCATCTCTAGTCCCCCCTACTCTGTTCCATCCACTGCAGCTTCTCTGTGCACCATTGCTCATCTGCTGGCCTCTGCACTTGCTATTCCTCCCCATGAATGCAACTCCCCCCATTATACCAAACTGTTCTTGGCTTGACCTATAGATCCCAGCTGCCACATCACTTCCTCCAGGGATCCTTCCTGGATGCCCAAGCCCAGGGGAAGGGATTCTGGTAAGGGTTCCCAGAACTACCTGTCCCTCTCCCACATACAGTCAGCCTCCACTTCCCTGCACATACATCTCTGCTACCCCTCTAGCTTGGTAACATTTGCTCAGGCAGGGACTCCTAAGTAGTGGTTGGTCCATGATAGATTTTCAAATAAATATTTTTTTTGAATGATTGAATGAGGTCTAAGTTCTCTCCTCTCTTTGTTTTTAGACTCACATCATGACCAAACATGTTGAAGAAGAAAACTCTTGTAGCTAATGACTAACACATTAATCGCTGCCTAAGCATTCACTATATGCAGGAAGACTACGTAAGGGGCTTTATATACATTATTTTCACAATGCTGCTTGCAAAGTTAAGTCCCCCAACTTCTGATTTGTACCTCTGTGCCATGCTAGAGCTGAACCTCTCTCCTAGGAACCAGGGAGGACAGTGGCCTGGTGGCCCCAATCTACTTCTTCAGCTGTGCCAGCACACTGGTGTCTCAGGCAGGCAAGCTCGATTTGTAGACTATGCTGCAATGACAGCCACCAGAGAAACCCAATCTTAGCAGCTTGGCAAAACTGGGTATTTCTTTCCACACTTTGTACCCGTATCGTGTAGGAGGGATGCTCTGCTTGTCATAGTCCCTCAGGGGTCCAGGATGGTGGTGCAGACTTCAGTTCAAATGGTGAAGGTCTCTTGCCAGACGAAAACAGAGTACTGGAGTAAGCACTTCACTCATTTTTGGTTACCACTCGTTGGCTATGAGAAGACAACTTACTAGGAGTGAGCAAGTTACCATTAGCTACCATCAAGTCTAGTACTCTGTACTCACAGATGTCAATACAAAGCATCATTCCAAGGCATGGAAGGCTCAGTTGTGGCTTCATTTAAGACTCTGTTTCTCCAGCAGTCATCTTCCAAAGTTTAAAAATGAATCATTTCATGTATGGTAAGGCCTCACCTGACATCACTGATAGGTTTCTGGAAACTGCAACTTGAAGCAAAATAATGTAAAATGAATCGAATCTGAATACAGGCTAATTGATATAAGCAGGAGTTGAGTTCCTACAGTATTTTCCTGGTCACAAAACATCATAAACTTCCAGATGAAGACCCAGAACACTTCTAATGTTAAACACTGAAATAAATGTGAAGTGTACTTAGAGAAAGATTAATAAAAACCATTTTTGGTGAAGCAGTGAGTGATGGCATTCATAGTGGCAACAGGTTAAATCTAGGAATAAATGTTCACAGATTGAAAATTGGCAGGAGCACCTCCTGTCACACCACACCGCTTGAGAACAAGAGTGGCCAGCATAGTGCACTAGCAGGTGCTTTTGGAGTACATCAATAATTGTTGTGCATCTGTGTGATTCTTGCAGACTTAATGCGTTTTTATTTTACAGTCATGTGCACTCATTCATTTTCTAACACACTTATTCCAGTCAGGGTGGGAGGTGGGAAGCAGGATGCCGTCCCATCACACTTACACACACATTCACTCAGATGTGGGAGGAAAGTGGAGGACCCAGGGAAAACTCACACAGACACAGGAAAGCACAGACTCTCCACACACACTGTGGCTCCAGCTGTGGATTGGTTTTTTTCCTCATCCATGTTATAATGAAATGACTTTGAAGCAAACGATGTTATTCGTGGACCTGCAGTATGATACTTCCTTCTTGGGTCCATGTAGTGCTCTTAAAGGGATCCCAGCCCAGGAGGTAGTTATGAATATAGATTAAAGGTAAAGAAAACCTCTAACATATATACCAATTTGTTTCCATTTCTTTAAGCAATATTGACATGAACTTATGATAGCAAATCTCTTGGCTATAAAGATTAGCAGCCTGAAGATCACAATTTGAAACCAATAATTCCTATTTCTAGCTGACCTGCAGCTCTGCCATGCAGTCCCAGGCCTGGGCTGGTATGTTAGTGCTTGCGTTGTCATCATCCACATTATTTATAAAACAAATTCAGAGCTACGGTGAAATGAAGGGATTCCTAGAATTCCAGTATTTCTGTGCCAGGGAGTGTGATTTTAAAAGCTCTTCTGCTTCCTGTGGGCCTCATGTTTCAGAAGACATGCCGGGGAGAAATAGGGGACACTGATGTATTTCTTTGTGGTATTCTACCTTTTAAAATTCAGATATCTTGGATTCTTTTCCTCCCTCCCTCCCTCCCTCCCTCCCTTCCTTCCTTCCTTCCCTCTTGTATCCTGGTATCTCAAGGAAATTTTTATATTGATTTATTCAGTAAGTTGGTCACACAATGAATACGTGCTGTGTGCCCGGAGCTGGGTCTGCAGGAAGTACTGAGCCAGTTTCTGCCCAGGAGGATTTCACACTCTGGGGAAGAATCAGAAAATAAATGCGCAAGGAGGGAAGGACAGGGAGGCTGTTATTTTTTTTCTGAGTAAGCAGTATAAACTTAGGGGGTTATGTAGGAAGTAAAAAAAAAAAAACTTTTTACTTTCCACATGCTGCTATGTAACTCCAATTTGACACTATTCATTTAATTAGGTCTTCCTGGAGATCCTGGCACCCCTGACTGGCCCCAAAGTCCTTAGATTGGGAAGTGAGCACATGGGAAACCACACCAAATTGCTAGTTTGCCGTGGTATCTGCTCCCCGGTGGGACTTTCTGGCAGGTGGCAGAGCGTGAGTCCTTTCAGCTCTGTGGACCACTTATGTGGACCTCTGGCTCTAATTTTAGCTTGAACAAACAAATAGTATGTGTGGTTATATCTAAAAATTGTATTTACAATTCAATTTAAGAGCAACTTAAATTTTTTGTTCATGAGGTATGCAGAACCTACCTGGCTATTACATCTTATAATAAATAGTTTCTTAAAGAAAGAAACTTGGCATGTCTGTCTGTGTTTTTCCTGAAGCACTTCTCAAGCAGGCTGAGTGGAGTGCTATGAAAGATGGCCAGCCATCAACTGGTTCCCTGTCCTCTGGGCTGTGCTGGGGGCATAATAAAAGTGGGAAGTGGCTTGTAACCCGCAGGAATTTAGAAGGTGGGGTCGTCATGTTTTCCAGATTTCGCTTTGAAATCCTGAGCATTAGTTATTGACACAGCACAAATACATCCCGAAACCAAAGCCAGCCCTTGGTCTGGGCTGAACTGATAAGGGGGCCTCTTTGCTCAGAAGAATGTCTTACTGTTTGGAAGTTCACAATCCACTCTATGGGATTAAACAGAAGAATAATAAATTATCCTTGCTTTATCCTTTGAGTATCTGCTGAAAAGATCAGCGCTGAGTGGATATTAGATCCTCTTTACTTAGTTTAGACAGGTGAGGAAAGGCAACCCTGTGTCAGGGAAAATGTCACCCAAGACAAGAGCTTAGAGATGATTTCTTTCTGCTCAGGGCAGGGCTTAATGGAAGAAAACAATTCCTCTGCTTCTCCCTGCTCTCCTGGGGAACTCAGGGCGGTGTCTGCATTCCCAGACCCTTTCTGCTCTGTTTCTCACGGAGGCATATGGAGAATGTCTGGGGAGACACGGAAAAAACAAAGGTTCAGGAAAACATATGTCCAAGACTCCCCCAAACGGCAGCCAATAAATTTCAGTCATGGGCGAGCCTGTGGCCTGTGAATCACTCTGTCTCCTGAGGCTGATCACACTGAGAAACTGAGGCACCAGACCCAGGCCAAGCTTTCGCCTCTAGCCAACCCTCTTGATGGAGACACCATCCTTTAGGCTAGACCAGTGTCTTTCAACTTTTTATTTCACAGCACAATTGAATCTATAGTTAAACTTCTGCGGCACACTTAAATTATGTTGGTCAAAAAAACAAAAAGTGTGAAAAAAAGAATATACTTATCATGCTTTGAATTTCTTTAGAAACTAATTTAATTAATGATCTTTAGAAATGTTTGCAACACACCTAAGAGCCTCTCGCAGCACACTGGGTGAAAATCGCTGAGTTCCACGCTCATAGTCCCACATCACGAGAAGTTTGTGGTGACATCCAGATGGAGTCATGCATGCGAAGGCACACTAGGAAAGTTCAGGGCCTTGCACTTGCACAAATGCGTGTCGTCCTTGTTCCGCCTCAGCCCTGGTGACATGTGTTCCTGTCTGCCATCCTCCACGGTTGCTCAATGTGCCTTCCTACCCTGTGCCCCGCCCCTTCCCAAAGAGGGCAAAAGAGACTCATATCGTGGGGTTCTGGGAAAAGTATTTAAGGGTTTGATCCTCAAAGTTAGACTTGCCACAGAAAATTCAGACTGGAGCTGGACAAAGCCACGTGTCCGAAATGGGCAGTAGGAGAAGCCAGACAGTGGCAGGGCAGCCCATACATGTTTGATTCAACTTTGTCTCTCCAGCCTTTGTCTTCCTCTTAGAATCTCAATGGTGTTTTCAAAATCTCTGAACGTAAAGCCTTCTCATTATAGTAGCTTCAATGAGCCCCCAGGTGTGTCCTGAGCTTGTTAATGTGATGATACTACAATAGGTGCTTCTGTGTGCCTGGAACGATTCATGAGGTCCTTTCATAAAACACAGCTCACACTCTCTTGAAAGGCCCATGAAGGCAATCAGCTCAGACTCTCTGTTCTGTGGCAGGCTGGTATAATTCAAAGCTTGTGAATACTTTCCACTTCAAAATATTCAGAGGGAAACACATTTGGGTAAGCCCAAATTACACTTTAGATGGTATATACTGGTGATCCCTTACTGTTAGTGTGCATTTAAAAAATACGGAGATTCCTGCGCCTTGTGTCTGGGGACGTGGGGTTAGTAAGGCTTAAGGGGGACCCAGGAATCCATACGTTTATGTGCTCTCATGTGATTCTGGTGAAGACAGACCCCAGATTACATTTTGAGGATTAATGGTTGATATTTCTGGGTAAAAAGGTCCAAATCGTTCATTATAGCTAGGAGTATGAGGCAAATTTGCCTGAAATAAAAGCTCCACAGAGTTAATGATTGTTTGGCAAACTTGTTTCTAATTGAAGGATGGGAGAGTCACCCAGGGGTGGCAAAAGTGATTTTCAAATGTTATTTGATCGTTTCTCCTTCTGTAAACCCACAGCACTTCTCAGCCAGGGCTGAGATATCAGCTTCTTCCTCAACAGGTCTGCTGAGCAATTCACACATCTGCAGAGCATCTGAACCATGTACAGCCTGGTCCAGCACACGTGGAGGTCTGTCCCCATTTTAGGCCACAGTGAACAGCAGCGTCTATCCAGGGCAGAGAAGGTGGAACCTTCAGGGGCCACGGGGCAAGAAGAGATGTAGGGCAGGAAGAGACATGGGCAGGTCTGCCCTTCAGTAGAATGCTCTGGCAGCAGTGTGGAGGGTGGGATTTTTGAGAGATGTTGGAGGTGGGAACCAAGAAGGCGAGAGGGTGGGAAGCTTCCACCAGCTTCTGGGGAAAGATGGGAGGAGTTTACACCAGAGCAACAGTAGGAGGCAGAGGGTTGGAGAATATGGAAAAGGAAGCTTAGTGGTGCTTGCCTGGGAGTGGGGCTGAGGAAGGCAGGGTGCAGTGTGGGCTAGTGGCGTCTGCACGCGGCAGGGTGCAAAGGGCACTGAGAAGTCGGGGCAGCAAGGTTGGGGGGTGTCTACCTCCCTCTCCCTTGGTGCCTGGGAGCTTACGTTGCTAGCCACTTTGCCCATCTCAGTTTCCTCCCCAGAGCCTTCCCTTTGGAGGGGGGTCACCAAGTCTCCTGCTTTGCTGTGGCTGCCCCATTCTGTAGCACTGAGCTTCAGTGTGTTTCTCCTCCGGCTCCAGGACTGCTGTGGGGTGCTTGGCTTAGCACTTAGGAAACAGAAGAGTAATCATGGATCCTGATTCCAAGGGCCTTATACCCAACCAGAAGAATAAAAGCTAACTGTGCTAAAGTCTGTAAGAGAAATGTGCTAGAAAAATAAGGAGAGAGAGAAAGAAAGAACAGGAGGAGGAGGCGCAGGAGGTGGAGCCTGCAGGGGGCCATGGGAGCAATCCCCTGTATCCCCATATCTCAGCCCCCTCTCCTCTCCTCTACTTGCCTGGACACGTCCCTGGAGGGGCGTATCTCCTGGGCTTGGAGGGCTTCTCATCGTGTGTTCAGTATGGAGAGCAGGTGCAGCCAGTCTGTGGAGAGCTGCAGTGAGCTGAGCGCCAGCCCTGGGGATATTTATGTCCCTCCATCAAGTCATCAGACATAGTCAGTGCTGGTTCTGGAGTTTTGAAGATCTTTTGACAAAATATGTTGTCAAGATTTACAGTAATGAGGACCTAAAAGCAGACAGGGTATTGTTTCTGAGGTAATAGCAGGCTTTGCATTAGCATCAGTGTGCTTGCTTTTGATGGGAGCATTTTTATGGGCACGTTTCATTTTGATTCTAAATATGATAATGGCCCGATGGCCTGTGAGCTCTCAGTTCCTCCTTGGCCCTGGGACTTTCTACCTGCCCCAGTGGACTTGGGAGGATCCTATTGGGCAACTTTCGAGGTTAGTGACCTCCTGGATGGTGCAGCCGCCACTAGGATTTGCTGGATTTTAGTTATGACACTCCTGTGCATGGTTCTGTGTGCTATGGGTTCAGCTGACAAAAAAGATGACACAGACCAAGAGTTGCTTTTCTGTTCTTGAATCTCCAGGTCACTTACTTATAGCTAGAGGCAGTTGTTTTCACTAACTGAAAATACAAATATATAAATAGTACTTGGGGTTTGTTTTCGCTAATGGCACCAGGAAAGTTTCAATGCTTTAAGATTCTTCTTTTTTTTTTTTTTGTAGAGACAGAGTCTCACTTTATCGCCCTGGGTAGAGTGCCGTGGCATCACACTGCTCACAGCAACCTCCAGCTCTTGGGCTTAAGCGATTCTCTTGCCTCAGCCTCCCTAGTAGCTGGGACT